>JAZHYW010021583.1:0-44088 GCA_037355805.1 Ixodes ricinus
GTTTTCCTCCTCTACTCATAATTATCAGTTGTGAGCCAGTGCCTTTTTGTTTTAAGTGTTCTTTTTCTCTTTTGTCCTGTCTTCAGTGCACTGTTTTTCATTGTGTCGCATACTCAGATTTTAATTTCTGAGATTTGACATAGCCTTCGAGTTCTGGCTCTTCTTCCTCTTGCCTCCAAGGTATGACGACTTTGGCTTTCCTCATGACACTGCCAAGAATGGTGAAGGAACGGACAGCTTTCCTGAAGGACTCGGTAACTGGTTTTGTGTTTCGTTTCTTTTTAGGATCTTGCTGCGCATGGAATTTTGTATATCTTTTTGAAGTTGGGCATGGGGTATCCTTGGATTGAACTGAATGAATACACCAAGAGATACATGAGCAACTACAATATAATGACCTACAGTATAGACCCTTTCAGGCAACATTTCCTGGGCGCCGCCATCTTGACGTCACGTGACCCTGCCGCCATAGCCGACCTTCAGTTTCTCGCCGTTGCTCCGCATTGTGTGCTGCACCGGCCACCACCGGAGCTTTGTTTTCGTGTTCTTTTACGTTCCGCGTTCAAATCGTGTGTTTTCTTTAGGTCTTTTCGATATTTCTGGCTTTCATTCAATCATTTCATATCTATATTTCAACATAGCTCTTGTATTTTCTTATTTATGGAATGGAATCGGACAGCGAATGGATCGACGGTGCAAGATTATGGCCTATGCTTCAGAGACCATGTAAGTTAATCACATTCACATAGGTGTGCCAATCGGGGGGGGGGGCAAGGGGGCGCTTGCCCCCCAGTTCTCAGAGTGAGGGGGCAAGGCATGTGTTTTGCCCCCCCCCCCCCTCGAAACAGCCGCCACTGGGCAGGGCAAACACTGGCCGGCGGCGCCTAAGGAATACCAAGGGCACCGTCTCCCGGCCCTGGGGAGGGGGGGTGTGTGTCTGGTTCGCCCCCCCACTTAAAAACAAGTTTTTGTCGTTAAGAAAGAGCAGTCAACACCATTGCGACACATGAAAATTTCAACTGACGCAGTAAGGCTATCACAGTCGTGCTTCTTGCTGCATGTGCGCGCTTTAGACATTGTTTCCGTAAGGCCGAACCGCATGTAAGTGATTTAGCATGCGACGAGACGAGTGACGGCGACGACGACGAGAGTCGGCGACGAGCGACGAAGACTTTTCACTGTCACCCTTCGCGTCACTCGGTTTTTAGATTTCTAGAAAACGTCGCTCACCGGCTTGGTTGCTTGCTCTCGTCGCTTCTATGCGGTTTGCCTCGTCACGCAACTGACCGAGCGACAGCGAAGCAGGTCGCCGTCGCTTGTCTCATTGCTTGCCAAATCGCTTGCATGCGGTTTGCTAATGGTTCAATGCTGTGTGCATCGAAATTAATTACGTATATACCGCATGTAAGCGATTTGGCGAGCGACGAGACAAGCGACGGCGACCCGCTTCGCTCTCACCCGGTCAGTCACGCGACGAAGCAAACCGCATGGAAGCGACGGGAGCAAGCGACCAAGACAGTGAGCGACGTTTTCTAGAAATCCAAAAACCGAGCGACACGACGGGCGACACTGAGAAATCTTTGTCGCTCGTCGCTAACTCTCGTCATTGTCGCCGTCGCTCGTCTCGTCCCTCGCTGAATCGCTATAATTCAGGTTCGGCTTTACGGAAACAAGGGCACACATGCAGCGAGAAGCACGACTTTGATAGCCTTACTGCGTCAGTTGAAATTTGCACTTGTCACAGTGGTGTTGACTGCCCTTTTAGCGACAGAAACGTAAGAATGTGATGAACTTCATGGTTTCTGAAGCCTAGGCCACAATCTTGTATCGTAGATCCATTCACTGTCCGATTCCATTCCATAAATAAGAAAATACAAGAGCTATGTTGAAATATAGGTATAAAATGATTAAAAGAAGGCCCAAAATATCGAAAAGACCTAAAGAAAACACATGATTTCAACTCGGAACGTAAAAGGACACGAAAACAAAGCTCCAGCGGTGGCCGATGCAGCACACAACGCGGAGGAACGGCGACAGTGCTTAAAGTCTGAGGGTCTCAGGGGGTCCGAGACCCTCCAATTTTGGCGGGGAGTCTGAGACCCCCTTTTACCTAAGCTCCCTCTGTGTTAGTCCCGTGCTTGGGGAACAGAGATGGCAAGTCCTGAATAAATTGAAAAAATATATAGTTGTAGAAAGAAGCTGAAGAAGTGCCGGTTTAATGTTATCGAAGAAGCACAGAGAGGCCCCCCTCCTCTTTCCGAGGGCATCTTCCTGTGTTCGAGCTAGGTGAGACCCCCCAGACTGGAGAGAGACTTTAAGCCCTGAACGGCGACAAACTGAAGGTCGGCTATGGCGGCCCGGAAAGCGCGCGGAGGGCGCGCCGACTGGTGACAGCTCGAGAACTGACACGCTGAAAGCGTCTATAACGTTGCACTTCCTATGTGCCATTGCTGGCTAACATGCACGTCCATGCACAGCTAGAATGGGGTAACGTTTTAGTGAATGTAGCAAACTGGTTGTTTGAGCGAATTAGCGTTTTGGTGAATGCCCTTTTCTGTAGCTTTTTTTTTCCAGCAACACGTTAAGGCGTGGGACGTGCTAGCTTGGCACTTTGTGGCGACAGTCCTTCGGCGGCTCATTACAGGAAAAGTACTGGGACACGTGCTCCTACCCGGCACCCCCTACCACTTCACGATGACAGTACTTCGGTGGTGCCTCACAAAAGGCTCTAGGCCAGGAAACCGCCCTAGAAAGATTTGCTGAGAAATAAGCCTTGCCTGTATCACTGCGGCACATACTAACCAAACTGGCGCCGTCTCTATGTGGCTCCATTACAGAAGAAGCGGATGCTTAAACATAGGACTATATATAGCCGCAAACGTTGTTCAATTAACGGATTGCCACCAGTTAAATCTGGAGAAGATAGAAACAGGATATCGGCTGCAATGTTATTCCAAAAGAAAGTGAGCGGGGTTTTAAAACGTTGTTTGTTCAAGTGAGCACCTCCCGTTAGAATTTGCTCACCCTCTGTGATCCTTCTTTATACAGCCAGTTAGCAAATACATGACCCCACTGTAAACATTCATATTTCTCAGAACTTGAATTTATATTTCTAGGCTTTATGGTTCTCCGCATACCCAGCCGTCGTCTGGACAAACGATTTGGAGGATCTTGGCCAGTGTCTCGTTCAAGTAGAGAACCAAATTTTGAATGCAGAGAACCCTGCGCAGGCAATCATTGCTGCATTCTGCCTGCACTGGGTGCTTAACTTCATGTACCAGCCAGCATCAAAAGGGTTTTACGCAACTCTGGAGTGCCTGCTAAAGGTCGCCTCCACCACACCAACAGGAATGGTGTTGAAGCTGGTTTCTAACATGGAAAAGGCAACGTAAATTGGTAGAAGAAAACCGTTAGATTCGAAACGTAACAAAGTCAACACCACCTTACCATGGCAACAAGGATGGTTGCTGCAAGCATAAACTTTGTATAATGAAACTGTTCGTGGAAACATAATCTTTGGATAATAAAACCATTCATGAGTTCACAGAAAATTTCTTGACTTTTTTGTTTACTTAGTCACTTGTTGAAAGCCGCATGTAAAACACACGTGACTCTGGGCTGAACTGGTGGCGTCGTAGCGAGCGGAGCTTCTTCCGGATCCGCCTAGAGGACAGCTCGGCGCGAGTCCTCGAGCTCGGCGGCGACGTTACGGCAGTTTGAGTTGCGTCACAGAGATCAATTCAAGACGACAATTTCAGCCGCACGCGAACAGCACAAATAGAAAAACAAATACAAAAATATAAAAACTGGCTCCCAAAGGTTAGCCTGGTGGTTCATTACCCGGCCCGGTGATAGTTGGAGGGGCTTTTTTTCTGGACGGTCGTGAGATGCAGAGGGAAGGAAATTGAAAATTGAAAAAGAGGAGGAAAGCATTTTTTTCAGGCTAGGTGGCGCAAGCTACTGCCCGTTACAAAGGGCATAACCAATCATCTATCCATCCATCCGCCGTGTGGGGAAACAAACACGACTTGGAACTGGAGTGAAGCGGCTTTCAAACAATTACGGCATAAGCGTTAATTTAAGAGATTCATCCCCTGAACCGTTCAAAATACTCTCAGAGGTATGACATTGCTGAAAAAAAAATTAACATACCGGGAATAGTTTTTTGCGTAGGTGGTCACCGAGAAAATCCGTACATTCAAAATGACCAGTATAAAAGGCGGAAACGCTGAGCAAGGATGTAGTGATCGGGTTGGTGTGCTGTTGTATTCGTTGTATTGATGTTGGTATGTGTAGTGTATGTGTATATGCGCTCTGTGTACGCGTGTTGAACTGGCGTCAGTGCTATGTATCTGGATGAGCGTGCGATTATCTAGAAGTGTGTATGATGAAAGTGTGCAAAGCGTAATGGTGACGTGAGTGTATAAAAATTTTTTTCTAGCACATGGGTTGGGCGGTATTTAGCGCCACCTAGCCAGCTACTTGCAATTACTCCGCTTGACCCTGCCATCTGGTGGCAAGCGATTTAACCTCCGTTTACGCTACGCGGCTACGCCATAATTTCTTCTTACCGTGCTGAAATGAGCCAAGAGGCTGCTTCGGATTTGCTGTTTTTGAGAGCGGCTTTTGGTTTTGTGGGCGAATGGTTTACCACTCCTCCGTGATGTGCGGTTGACTAAGGAACTGTGGCTCGAGGAATAGCAAAGGTAAGACAAAGTGCGCGAAGTAACTGGGTGCCGGTTGTCTCCGTATAACATCGGAGTGCTGACGATGAGAAGACTGAGTGACTGCATGCTTACGAAACGGGTTTCTCTACCTGCAGGGGAAGCCGGCTTCGGAAATAAATACAGTTCGCGGAAAGCTCGTGTTACGTTTTTATTTGCTGCTCCTCTCGCCCCGTACAATAGACTTCGTGTTCTCGTTAAGCCTTATTGAGCTCGACTTGCTCGATTCGTGGCCGCCATAATGAGATGCAGGCGACGGAGGAACTTTTGCTCCCCTGCTTTAGGGACGAAAGTTCCTCCATTTCTGAAGGAACATATGTGTCAAGAGCGTTCCTCCCTTTAGGGAGGACTATACTGACCCTTTTTTCTAAGAGTGCAGCGGGTTTCGCTCGCTGCATAGAGTTATTACAATAGAAACGCTAGAAGCTCAGCTGCGCTAGTGTCTGCCGGGACTTCCGCTGCAAACTGAAGCAGACAGCGCGCAGTCACATTTCCAGCCTCCTGTGTATTCCTATGGAAACGCGTGAATTTGTTCCTCGCCGAAAATAACGGAATAACTTTGTCACCGGTTGTACCGATAGTATGTACCTTTGATTGGTATTGTGAAACGCGTAATTGCTTTAGTTGACAGCATTTTTCTTTACCACTGAGTGATGTTTAACTTCGCTACTATTTCAGGCCCAAAGCCCTGTTCCACAGGAAGGTATGATGAAAACGAGCGACGGTTCTAAGCAAACTAACGATCGAAAGGACTAGTAGTGTGTGTTCAGCGTTCGCCAGCATTTCGGTGGTGCTTATACGTATACTGCTAATATGCCCGTCCTGTTATTGGATGAAAATGAGTACCCCGTCGTGCATCTTTACGATCGGTTAAAGAAACATTCAGAACGTAAAGAATAAAGCACGTTGAGCTATGAAAGGTATGTCTTTGTATTAGTTTCTCATGTCGGGCAGCTTTTATCGGGCACCCGCTCTCTGGCTCCCCTTAAGGGGTGGCCACACGAAGGAGAACTCCGCGGACGGACGTCGTGACGTCAACAACCCGGGAAAGATCGTACACCCGGTCTCCGCCGCGTGCACCTGCAGAGCTTTGATGCTGATGGAACGCAGCTCTCCCGCGCCTCCGCCACAGAGGAGAACGGCTGCCGCGAGGCGTCAAAAGGGATGACGCATGTCTCACATGATGCACGCTCCTGCGTGAAGCAGGCAGCGGATTTCTCCTTCGTGTGGATACCCCTTTATCGGCAAAGATCTGGAGCGTGGCGGGTGGTGCTTTGAACCATTTGAACCCAGAACAAGCATCTTCGCAGTACTTATTTATTGCAAATCTGACTATATTAGCGTGACTTTCAATTTATTTTGATCGTCTGCAAGCACAAGGAGTTACTTATCCAGTGTTACTGCGTAGTTCTTGCCGTCTCTCTCGGTTTTCTCATGTCCTTCGTTCGTTTGGCACGTATATCCCCCATGTTGGAAAGCGTCGACGCCGTGTTCGCGCTAACAGTGTCCGACAGTGCACAAAAATACACGTACGAAGCCGTTTTAGCACCGTTTTTAATGCGATGAATTTGAAAGAAAAACGCCGTAACTGACCATTTATTTCGTCTGCGTGACTGAGAAATGTTCCAATGTGCCTAGTACGTACAAGTTATTCGTGATATTTGGCTCTTATAATCGAGCGCAGAGAGAAAATGCACTCGCTTTTTCCCATAGGAATACATTACCGGAAGTCAAATTTAGACTGCTTGCTGTCTGCTTCAAAATGCAACAGCACACTAGCGCCAGCTGAGCCTCTAGCGTTTATTGTAATAACTCTATGGTCGCTCGTGCAGGAAAGACGCCACGGTGTACCGGGGTGTCAAAAGGCGCAACGAGAGGTACTTTTTCGCTCTCACACCGCTTCGCCGTTAGGCCGCCGGCGACATCTGATCAGCCGCGGGCACGGCGGCCGCGGAATAATGCAGCCTTTCGGATGCCCGTCGAACGAACACTATCTGATTCCTCGCGCCGCGCGTTCGGCCCGCTGATGTCCTCACTGGCGGTATCCACGACGAAAGAGGAACTCCGCGGACGGACGTCAATGGCCGTCAACGACCGGAAACTCGCCTCGGCTCGCCGCCGTGCACCTGCGTAGCCGTCTTGATGGAACGCGGCCTGCAACCGCCTATCACCGCCACGAGGAGAACATGCCACTGTAGCGGAGTCAAGGGATGACGCATATGCGCGCGTGACCACTGTAACCATGGTGCGAAGGGCGGATTTCTCCGTCGATGGTGGATACCCCATCACGAAGGAGAAATCAGCTACTCTCGTCCGCGAGCGCGCAGCACGCTGCAACATACGTCATCCACTTCTGGCGCCTGCGGCAGCCAGGCCCTCCTCCGTGGCACGTGGCGGAGGCTTTGTTCCATCAGCCCGATAAGCCCTGCAGTGCTGCACTGACGGCGAGGTTCTACCGGAGCTCTTTGTCGCGACAGCATGACGATCCACAGTCCCGGACGTCTCCTCCGTGTATTCCTCCACGAGGGAGAAATCATCCTCTGCTCCGCGAGCGGCGCCACGTGAGTACGCCCGTCATCACCTGGCCGTTCGGCGCGCCGTTCGTCTCCGTTGGCGGATGCGCGGAGGCTTCGTCCCACCAGCACGTCATGCGTCTGCAGTGCACGCGGCGGATGCCGAAGACGGAGTTTCCCGGGTTGCTGACGTCACAGCATCCGTCCGGCGGAGCTCTCCTTCGTGCGGCTGCCCCCAAAGGGGCATCCACACGAAGGAGAACTCCGCGGACGGATGTCGTGACGTCAACATCCCGAAACTCCGCCCCGGGCTTCCGCAGCGTGCACTTGCGGAGCTTTCGTGCTGCTTGCCTCCGCGCCTCCCGCCACGGAGGCGCTTGCGCGCCGCGAGGCGTCAAAAAGGATGACGTGCGTCTCACGTGATGCGCGATCCGCGGAGGAAAGGGGGTATTCTCCTTCGTGTGAATACCCCTTTAAAGAGGTGTATCTTACACGGTGAGTCAGACGCAGCTGTCTGAACCAGGCCCAAGACGCTCCATGAGTTCGTCGAACCGAGGATTCAGTGGTGTCTCCCCTGACCCAGTCCCAGAGAGTTATCTGAAACCACCGACTGGACGATTCCGACATCAGGTGGCGACCTTCTGGGCTTCCCTATGGCCTGTCAACTTTCCACCGGCGCTTTGTCTCTCGCTCTTCCCGAGTCGACGAGCCTTTACGTGCCCTGCTTGAGTAGTCTAAGGCGTTTAGCTGGTCTGCCGAATGCAGTACCGGGCTCCAGTGGAGATAAATGGTTGAGTGTTTCCCTTAATGTGGACGGCTTGAACGATTTGGACCAGAACGCGAAGCAATAGCAAAGCTGCTGGTCAGCGATGTGTTCGTCATATTTCTTATCTTTGTGTATTCGTCCAAATCGTTCAAGT
Organism: Ixodes ricinus; assembly: GCA_037355805.1. Lineage (NCBI taxonomy): Eukaryota > Metazoa > Arthropoda > Arachnida > Ixodida > Ixodidae > Ixodes > Ixodes ricinus. The sequence goes on from JAZHYW010021583.1 coordinate 8,158, forward strand.
TGTCCACATCAACAAAGACAAACTCCATCGAGGCACTTAAGCGTGCATAAACATCGCCACCCAGTGCCGGCTCGCCGCAGTTCATTCTTGACACAGAGATGCGCTATTACAAAACCGTACACGGGTACGCTCAACCTGAAGACACATTTTGTGTGAGCCATTGATATATGCCAGGAAAACCTGCCAACATTGCGCGAGAACTTCGGGACAAGAAGATACGGAAAATACGACAGTCCCAGAGGCGCCGGAGTCAGTTAACTGTTGGTGGATGCAGAGTTCGTTGACAACCACATTTCACAGGACAATCCTTGACCAACCTGAAAATAAACTTTCTCGTAGCTGTACTGCGACGGCTGATGTTCGGCGTGAGATTCTTATAGACCTTCGGAGTCTATTGTCAGCGATAGTTTAAAGAGGCTGTGCCACGATATATTCGCTCGGAATGTTTTTCACTTTACACGAGCTTACTGGCGCTAGTGGGACCCAGTATATAGTATATATTATACTCGCACACTGCGCCACTGACAAAGAAACTCCTTTGCTGAGGTATAATTTCAAAAACAAAAGCGAGAGATTTCTTTCAATCTCTTCTTCGCAAAACTTGATGACGTAGCTGGGGCGTTCGCAGTCAGCACCACCTGAGACTAACAGGCCTCTCCAATACCTCCCCTCTCCACATCGGCGTGACATCGACCAATGTGTCCGGTGTTCGTCGTCGGTCTTTGATTTAATGAGCTCTCGTGCTCAGCACGATTCTAACACTAGACCTAAACCAGTTAAGGAATCGGTGAAAAAGTTTGTGGCTTTGAGTAAAACTATATACGAGTTAGGATTACATAGATCTAAACAGTAGTGTAGTTGTCAAGAAAAATTACCGTCTGCAAATCCACCAAAACGAGGTCCAGTCGAAACCGTTTCCCACTTATCCTGATCTCAAATTCCTTTCCGTGCAGATATCCAGGGTCCACCTTTCTTGCAAATTTCTTCCTCATCACGGTACACATCACAGCACGCACTGTCATGTTCGGGTCACACCTGGTAGGGTCAAAAAACATTTCAAACAGAAAAAAAGAAAATGAATTCGACGAAATGCATTACGTCTCCGCCGCCATTGCCGAACGGCTGGAAAATAGAGATGTCAGGCGGCCGGGTCCATAGCGTGACGCCAGAGCGGAGAGGCCCGCCTGGGGTCCCTATCGTTTCGTCGAAACTCGATTTCCATGGAATTACGTTTCGTGGACAACGTTTCATGGGCAACGTTTCATGGACACACGTTTCGTCGACACAAGCGTTTCATCGACACTCGTTACGCAGATTGCACGCTGTAGGCGGGAAATTTCGTCGCGCCTGTATCACCGGGGCACAGGAGTCAACCCACCGGCCTCGTTTACGCCGCTTCGCGGCGAGCCAGTCTGATGCAGCTTATTACAGGTCAAAGCTAATCTGAGCTTTCGATGAACTGATTTGTCGCTGAAACGGTCTGTCGATGAATAGTCGTTCGACGAACTGATGGCCACCGGCCTGCCAGTCTAGGTGGAGTTGGTCGCAGTTTCCCCCAGTGGCGATATTTGAATGCGGCTCTTAGACTGGACCCGAGCATTGCGTGAGCACCTCGATTTGGGCTCGTGATAATCGAGTAGCTCGACAAGCATTCGGGTGTCCAATCGATGGAACGACAAGCTCGGGTCCGATCGCTGCAATGACGACGATATCCGAACCATAATACTATATGTAACAGCGCGTGTCCTGTGCTTTGCCAACCGCAGGGCGGCGAACAGGATCAATAGCATAATCTTCGGCTCCGAGGCAACGTGGCCGCTTATTCTGGCTGCAATTGTATAAGTTAACGCTGCTCTCGCTTTTTTTTTTTTTTTTTATTGCGAAGCTGTGTATTGTTTAGGTTCGGAAAAATGTTTGCGTGCGCGGACAGAGCGTGTAGATCAAGAATTCGCGGCGCGGCCGCCGCTCCTCCACCACTTGGGCGCCGGCGGGCTCTTCGCTTCCCATTGGAGGTGCTGAAAAGAATAATAAAACGTCATAGTCTACCCATCGATCATAATGCCTCGTTCTTTTCTGACGTAGTGATCGGCGCCCTAGTGACGTTATCAGCAGTTTGCACTTTGGACTTACTATGGGCGGGACGCGCGCATTTAGTTCGCTCTGAGGAAGAAGAACGTGCCCCAAACGACAACGAGAGCAAAAGCGCGAATGGAGCGCGAAAGCGACGACAAGCCGCAGGTGGATTGTTTCCTTCTGTTGGAACGGTTTTTAGGGTTGAGTGCTACCCGGACGTCAATGTGCCGACCACGCGTCACCGATCGTGTATAGATTTAACCTTTGGCAAGAACGTGTCTAGCATAGCGAGTCTGGCAATGCGCGGTCTACCACGGTGACCAAAAAGCTATGGTCACACTGTGGCAACGGATGGGAGAAAATGAAGACGATAACCATTTTTTGAAGTTACGTGTATGTGTCTTTATTCAATCAATAGAGCAATAACCATATAATCAATATAGTTGTCAATATAGTCATCCCAATACAGCTTCGCTGGTTGTCCAGCTTTCACAAAGTGAAAGACACTAAGTTTTTTGGTCATGGTATAATGTTTGTGAACGCGACAGTTAGAGTTGCAATAAACCCTCGACGTGCCACCTGAGCGCAAAGTTCGCTTGCTTTTACGAGGCTTTCACGCGTGGACAGGCGCACAAAGCGCGGGCTGGACCAGGCGTCTCGAGAGAAGCGTCGCGATTTGTTCAAGCTCTGACTCGACTCGGCAAGTGCAGAGCCGCCGCGTTCCCGCGAAGCATCCCGGGATGTTCCGCTGTAATCTATGTGGAGGGAAGTCGTCTGACGGACATGTGAAGAGACTGCTGCTAATACATACGTGCGGACCTCAAAAAGCAGCCGGCGCTGGTGCACTGTCATTTGCTCTCTGGGCGGACGTCATCCACGTCGCACTGGAGGAGGGCTCCGACCCCAGCGTGACCGGTCAACGATCAGAGTTCCCGAACACCTGGTCGGAACTTTAAGTCACGCTGGTCCAGACAGTGCGCCTCTGCACGAGCCACTCGTTGCGATGATTTTTTGTTGCCACTTGCCTCTGTAGAACGCTGTATGTTGAAGCGGTTACGATGCCGAAAATGACGCTGGACTCTGTTCATTGAGGCGTTGTGCAGTGGACCCTCGGTGTTGTCACCTCAAGGCCAGAGCAGTTTGACGAAGGCTGGATGGACGCAGGGAAGAGAAAATCGCTAAGCGCTCGCTGTGAAAGGAGCGGCGGAGAGTGCCTATCGCTGTAGAAAACGTAAAAGCAACTAAGACGTGCCGGTGATTTCCCTACACACCCCCCTAAGGGGGGAGGGGGGGGGGGGAGACACTCCCCCGCCCCTTGTTTTTCTCAACAAATCGACAGGGCGAGAAGGTGGTGCCTTCAGAAAAACCGGGGGGGCGGTGTGTATACCCCTCTTGTTTTTCTGAAGGCACCTTCTTAATTCGCAAAGACTCCTCTATTCTCAATACCCTCCCCCTAACCCCCCCTCCCCCCCCCTAAAATTTAGACACCGCCCTAATTTCAATTCCTGCATGAGGAAATACCTGAAGACGACTTTTAGCGTTTGGAACGTGCATGCGTAATAATGTATCGGCCTCACCGTGCCGGCGTGTGTTCTTTGGCGGTGACTGAGGAGAGGGGAACTGTATTCATGGTGCTCTAACGATGGCCGTGCGGAGAACAAGCACGCATCGTGCGAAATTGCATTGTTATATTGTTTATCTTTGTCGTGCTAGTGTGCAATCCGCTGTACGTTTCTGTTGCTACAGGGCGTATCGGTGGCTAAGTGGAGCTAGTGATACACCAGCTCGGAGAACATGGAAGAAAGCCGCGCAGCCGACTGACATCCTGGGGCCAATCCTCACGCCCCTGCCTGTTTCGATCTGGATGAGCATCTACCGACGCGTTCGATACTGCGCCTGGTGCACGTTCAGGACCCCAGGCTGTGCTGGCTGCACTGGTACATTTCTCATCTATACAGCCGGAGACAAGTCATCCGTTGAGGCGAACTAAGTTCAGGCTGTATATAAACATACACACAACGTAATTTTCTAGTTGCTATACTGGTCCACAATGTGTTACTACTGGATAACCATCTGGGAGCTCTGAATGCTCACCTGTAGATAGCATAAAAATGCATCACTGTTATGAATAACAGAATAAGAAGAAAAAAACATGACACTTTACCGCGCTTAGTACTACAGCGCAGGCTGTTTCTAGGGCTAAACACATTTTCAGCACTCGTCACTCACCGAGATTCCCTCCATAGATTGTAGGCCGGTTTTTGCTCTTCCAAGCTCCTTGTGACAGCAGAGCACGTAGCTATAGAGCGCGTTGGGCCGAGCACCTCGTACGACGCCTTCCACTCCCTACCGCCTGAAGCTGCGTGCGCTACTACCAGCAGGTCTGCGAGCGAACTGCTCTGAGTCGTCTATTGTTTATGACGGCTAGGTGAAAGCGGCAACATGACCGTCTCGTTCATTGCGTATTGCCACTTAGCGGATCTAGCGATGATCCGTCAGAACAGTCCGCGTTCTTATTGGACTGGTTGACAAAGATAGGGGGTAGACCGCAAGGCATCAAGCATTGAGTCTGCCCACTGTCCTTTCGAAGCTCAAGCCTAATGCAGAGCTAACGGCGTCGTTCTGACTATGCGCCGCAGACGCCTGTAGCGTAGCAGACGACTTCTGCCGTCTTCCTACCGAACACCACGGCTCGGTTTGTATGGTGAGTATAGCAGTAAGCCGCGGTGCTGCAGTCGGTGTTTGAGCAGCTCAGTTCAAGAGCCGTCCGTAGGATGAGCTGATCGGTATCCTGGAAACCTTGACTGCCTCTATCCACTACAAACACACGCGCCTAAAAAAAGAAATACCTACGTGCTAATTTTATTGAATTGCACGCGTCTATCTAGGTAACGAAAGACGACGCCCAAGAGAGCAACAGGGGCGCCGCTTGAACCGCGGCGGTGAAAGTTCGCGTAAACAGGAACAAAAAAGAAGCGATCAGCATGGCGGTCACGTCGTGGGTGGTCGTCGTTGGCACACAAGGGCGTTCCACATCAATCATCACTCGAAGCATGCTGTTTACTTGTCGCGGGTAAATGAAGTACGCGCACTTTCGGAGGGACTCGTCGCGTGCAATGTCGCAAAGTCCCGACAGAACGCGGCCACTTCCCAGCGTCTGCTGACCTTTGAGTCTTTGCGCTTTGATTTCTGCTCCTCGTCAAACGGGACACCTCCGAAAAACGTGCTTCGAATGATAGCAAGGAATAGTTCATCTTGTGTCTTCTCGTGGACCGGGAACCCGTGTGGGCGACGAGGTCCTGCGATCACAGCTAGGTCGCTAGGTCCCCCTGGTGGTAGTTACGCTCGATAAAGGAGAAAAACAGATGATACGTCTCGTTATTACTACACACGCGCAAAGAAACTAATGATATGCCTAGGAGTATTTTTTTTTATTGTTGTTGTTGTAAAAATTCAGGCTCTCCTGATTTTCATCGCATTAAAGCAGTCTATTTGAGTATACAGGGTGTATCTGAGCGATATTCGGATGTAAAAATAATTCGTATAAATAGCCTAATGAACGGAATGCATTGAAACTTTTGGCAAAGGTGTCTTTTGGCGGTGCATTTATCGTACTCAAATTTCATGCGTGTAGATTTCAGAAAAAAATTAAACCTCAAAAATGTTTTTTCTTCTATGGACCGGGAGGAAAACGGTAAAAACCGCACACGCTCGCATACGCAAAACTTGCGATCGGGTGTTCATAAAAAAGAAAAAGCTTCCACGTATTTGTTTTATGCTCTGCCATCTGTAATATCAGCGTCACATAGACTTCTTTTTACGTTTATTTTTTTTGCACATAAAAAAAAACATGAATTTAAGGATTATTTTTTGCTCTGAAACCTATACTCTTATAAAATGTAACTATTCAAACCGCACCGCCTGAAAACAGCTCTGTGAAGTTTTGTTGCAATCAGATTATTAAACTATTTACCTTTTTTATTTTAGCCGCCGATTATTGCTTGTAGTACATTAGCGACGCACTTGGAGCCAAAGGTATTGGATGAAAGGGCAGAAACTATATATGGGTACGTTTCTCCCAGATGCCTTTCCCTCACCCTCATTACCGCCAGCCACTGCTCTTCTGCGATGCGCAAATAGTCCGCTGCAAAGGCTATTAACGCATTGATCCTTCGGATTTATCCTTCGCGCGTAAACAATCATGGCCACTACCTTTCCTGGTTGGTCCGAGGGGAGGTTCAAAGTTGTTGCTGGTATACGTGGTGGTATTCATTTGGCGGCGCGTTCTTAACTGGTGACCGACTATGGACCTTTCCAATAATCGTCTTCTGGGTCCCGGCATGACTCGTCAGTTTTGGCGTGGGTGATAAGCGCTGAAAATGTATGTGTTCTATTATCCTATTGTCTCTAAGCAACTAAGGGGTCGTGTGATGGTTTAGGAAAAATGAAGCTCGATGTATTGAACCTTAACTTGCCGTGGGGAGATATAATAATGATTTAGGGCAGAGTCGTGTATGGAGAGAGTTTGGTCAATGTGAGGAGCGGGCAGAGCCAGGGCGTGCACCAGACGGAGATAGAGACCTTGGCATGCCCTCTTGGACAACCAGAAGCCTAAAAGAATCCCCTAGCGGTGGTAGCGAGAAACAGTTTTAATAACAGCGCAAGGGTTAAATGTAGTAACTCTTCATGGTTGAAAATATGGCGCACGTGATGTCTCGGTTATGATCGTGCAAAAATATGAAAGAAACGAGTGTGCCGCTCGAACTCTGTTTTGCTCGGGCAGAGTTTGACCGCTCGGACGACAGATTCCCGGCCTTCGGCGCTGGCGTACGGATTATGTCGATTGTTCCGCTAGTCGCGCTCTTCCACCATGATTTTCAATGACCATGATTGAAACATCACGTGCACCATATTTTCAGTCACCGAGAGTTATTCTGACGCACTTATTAATTTCGTTTCTCGCGACCACCGCCAGGGTATTATTCCCGGCTTCTGGTTGGTCACATTCAAATTTGTGAAGGAGGCCTGGAACACGCCCTGCCCGCTTTCGGCCAATGGCGCCTCCTCAGCTGCCTCCGACAGTTCCCAATGAATGGCCAAACTCTCTCTATACACACGAACTCAACTCAGTTACGTCACGCCGCGGTGGTGGCGCGTCGGGCGCACTTCCGGTCTGGGGCTGTGGGCGGAAGTCACCGTGCGAGACATGCATTCCTGTGTTCTTTTGGAAGAAACCAGACAAAAACCTGCCTTCTTGTCAAAACGCCAAGAGGGGGAAAGGTTTGAAGATCAGTTTTCATGTGTTTTTTTGCCTCCTCCGTTCGCCAGAGAACGTGGATAGTAGCCGTGAAAAGGGCTGCTATCCGTGGTCACAAACAACGCCAGCGGCGCTCCATAGAAGAGTTAATGCTTTCGCATTAAAACATATCGGGAAAATATGATACATCCTGTATTTCCTGGAAATGCCTTTGTCAGACACAATCAAACCGTGTGCCAAAATCCCCTGAACGAACTACGATCGCTTGTGCAGGAAACACTTTGGGTTGAATTCACGGATACTTGTGGTGGTCAGATTTATTTGTTTTGTTCGAAATTGAACGAGGGAAAACCGCCAAGTTGTTTGGACCACCCGCGGGCTCAGTGCGTCTTCAAATTCAAACGGCCACCTGATCGTTCGAACTGTCGTCTGCTCTTTCAAACTTGTCTGCCTTTTGTCGTCTGCTTGTTCAAACAAAAGCGGCCCACGGACCAAACGTTAACCCGGTGAGTCCGATAAGAAGTAATTGCAGGCCTCAAAAGACTTGTAAGTAGGCGTAAACAGTATATACAAGACGTTGATCATTGACACCAGTGGCCATCACCAACTTGTTTCACCTGAATCACTTGGTCTGTTTCCGCTTCCGATTTTCAGTATCGACGTCGACCATTTCAGCTACGTTCCACGCTTTTGCAGCCCGAGCGATCGTCGCGACCGAAAAACAGTGAGAAGAATCTCATCATGGTTTTGGCGTCCATTCTGCTGCGTTCACGGGAATGAATCGCCGCGCGTCAAATTATGTACGCAAAGTTTTGCGGCGTAACAAGCTTTGATAATTTCGCTCAGGCGACTGAAGTGGTAAGACATTGCTATAAGGACATAAAATCGACAATTCGAACACGAAATATAGTACGGAGACTCGCACAGACGCCGACAACGTGACATTCGAATGGTTTGTTGACGAAGGGCGCTGTGCTTCTTGCCCACCTCCATCGCGCATGCGCGGCGGCAGTGGCGTGCCGGTAGGGGCGCTCCGGTTTGTTTGTAAACATGAGCTGGTGTATATACGGCTCTGATTGGGGAAGCCTCCAAGGTGGAGAAGACTTACGCAATAATAAATGGACTTCTACCTGAAATGGAGTGCAACTCACGCTCTTAGAAAGTCGTTGGTCGCTGTCTTGTCGCGGCGATCTCGCTACACCGATCCCTTCATCAGCAGGCTACGTTTTCTGCTTTTGAATGTTAATCTTACAACGCGTGTTTTGTAATTTTTGTACTTCATGGGTTTGTCTCTCATATACAAGGTGCTTCCCCGAAAACTTTCAAAAATCCCTAAACACATGGTGTTCAAGATTAGAAAGAAACTCTTTGCGGGAACAAATTTCTACCAACCCCTAGATCAACCCTTCTGAGGAAGATATAGGGCAGGGGCCGTATTTTACCACGTTCCGTGAAAACGCTCAATTTGGACGCGTTTCAAGGATTCGGTTTCTTATCGGGGCGGATCTCTGCGTCTGCGGTCCCGCTCCACCAGTGGCCGAGACGCGCAACACTGCGTGCGCCCTACTTCCCTCCATCCTACGAGAGAGGCGAGGGGGTGGCTTCGCGCCACGACCACCGGGGAGCAGGACCGCGGGCGCAAAGATGCGCTCCGATAAGAAATCGAAACCTAAAAACACGTCCAAACTGGGCGTTTCTTTTTCTTCAGAAGGCAGTGACTATTTCGACGTACACCGTTCAAATAAAAAAAATAATAAAAAACTATTTTAACGTTTGGGACGTTACTTACGTAAAATGTCAAAGTATAGTAGGTTTATTATTTCGACGTCCCCCGTCAGTGCAGCCGTCGCAGTGGTATGGTGGTGGTAGAATAATAGGCTGAGACTAACGGAGTCACGTGTTGCTGTGTCTCATGGCTATGAAGTTTCGGTCCAACCTGGCACATGTCTCATTCGGCGTGTGTGCGCTCGACTGACTCGATATTTGATCCTTTCGGACGTGACACGCCCGGCGGCGATGTCCTGAGCCTCGCACGTCACTTCAGTACGCGTCTCACCTGAAATTTTGAGACCACAACAAAAGCGAGTTGGATACCCCTCTACCTTGCCAGCAAGTAAAAATGTATGTAACACTGTAACACTATGTAACACGGAGAGTATGGCACGCTTCATGTTCCTCCACGCCTCCACAACAGCGCGATCGCGACTTTGTATGCTATAGTACAGTCTCGCTTTCCATCTGGCTCCCCTCCTGTTTTTAACCGGGTTTCGTGAATTCGTTGTTTCGTTTAGATTTTTGTTTTGGTTCGTCTGTAACGAGTGGGTTATCTACGAAACGTTCAAGATGTTAATTAAAGATGTTGCGAATGCAAACATTGCCTTCTTAATGGTTCTTGGCCGGTGCAGACGAACAACAAAGATTCTGACGCACCGAGCAAAATATCCTCACATTGCAGGCTGCGCGGTGGTTGTACGATCGAACAGCATATTTTTAGAGATTTTTGAAAGCTCTCGCAGAAACATCCTGTAGTTCCTTACGCACTGCTGTGCACAGACCTGTTTTGTCACTTTTGATACGATTCTATCGTATCAAAAGTGCGAACAGAAGTACCCTTCGCCGAAAGCTTTAAAGCGATTCTATAGGGGAAAACTCGCAACATGCATTGACCTCCGGCTTACGTTTCCCGAGAAAGAGAGTGACTATTTGATCAAGTAGTTGGAGGAACAGCTGAAAATCCATATAGTCTTTCCTTTTTTTCTCCTCTCTTTCTCAACGGACCTCTCTACTGTTCATGGAACGTTGCGTCAGGTGTTACTTAATTGATCATGAAATCTCGAAGAGCATTCATGGAGGAGACTGCCTGGGTGAAAATATGAACCAGTATTTCAAGTGGTGCCACTTGGAAGTCAAGTGGTAGCGTTCGGACGTCCAGTGGCACCACTAGCAAGTCAAGTGGTACCACTTGCAAGTCATGTGGTGCCACTTGGACCTCAAGTGGTACCACTTGGGCCTCAACTGGTACCACTTGGGCCTCAAGTGGTACCACTTGGGTTGCAAATGATGCCACATGAGATTCAAGTGGTACCACTTGGGTCTGGCACCAGTTTGCAAAATCACATATATCACTAATAAAATAAGTGGAAGCTGTTGCTCCAAGTTCAATCTACAAAAGGTCTACAAAAATCTACAAATCTAAAAAAAATAATCACTAACGTTTCTTGAGCTCGAGCTCAAGAAACGCGGGGCGAGTATTGATTGTCTCGTCATTCCTTCACAGGCAATGAGAATGCGACATTAGCCAACACGACCGTCGGAGAACCAATGACGAACCAGGGAGATAACAAGTCACGCCCTGTGTTTCTTAAGCCGTCATTTGCCATGTGTACTGCGTGTACCCGTTGGAGGGTTGTGTCTTCATTGTTATATTTTCATATATTCGGATAACTTTGTCTTCTTTCATGCTATGTGTTCATTCACTTACTTCTTCTTCTTCATCATCATAATTTTTTAATTAAGAGTCTCATGAGAGCAGCCCAGGTGATTGACGTTCCTTCCCAACCCCCGGGTCCACCGAGGACTCCACATTCTTTTGACGACGGGATGGACGACGAATTCGGCATCAAACCTCCTCAAGACTTCTTGAGTAAACCAGGGAAGTCTGAAATTCCCTGGAAGCGATGGATTTCGTTCTTCGAATGTTTCATGGGGGCATGGGGTGCTGCACGCACTGCTTTCGGGATGTCGTCGATACCTGCTCCGCCACTGCCTGGGAGTGGAGGGTTATTATGTTGCAGCCCTGGTCGCCGGCATAGCGACCACGAAGAAGAGATGCGTACGCCGCGAGCTACGAACCCGAAATCTTATCTTTATCGCGATGTGGATGCTCTATATACAAAATGACAATGTTGCCACCACAACATATTCCCTCCCTAAAAACAACAACCCAGGAAACTAAATACAAAGAAATAAAAAAAGGAACAGTATGACTGATAGTAAAAACAGTAACATAGTAAGTTCATTACAAAGTCTCTATGCCAGGCAGGCTTTCTCCTCAGCAGAGGTGCTCTCGTTGTTCTTGTATTGACCTGGGCCGAAGCTGCCTCTGACTCCGAACTGTGGTGTACTGGACAAAAGGGCGCGAGAGACACACACATATTGACGACGACGAAGAGCACGCGCTCTGATAGAACTGTAGAAGCAGGACTACCACGTCCAACATAAAGGCTACGTTTACAGTAACGAGTACGTTTTACTGGCGACGAGACTGAAGGACCTACGGCACAGCCATGGCTCACAAAGTGAACATCGAAAAGTTCGAGTCTACAGCACCAAACGCTTGGATCGAGTACATCGAACGCCTAAACAGCCTCTTCGTCATTCACGGTGTAGAGGAACCAGACTTACGGCGAGCAGTGCTGATTGGAAAATGCGGACCAGCGGCATACTCGGTAATGCGAGACCTCTGCTCACCAGCCCTACCATCGGCAACTGACTATGAGATCATCCTCGAGCGGATGAAAGATTATTACTGCCCAAAACCACTGAAGACCTTGCAACGCTTCCGTTTCCACAAGCGAGAACAACATGAGAGCGAGACCATTGCTGCCTACGTGAGTGCACTCCGTCGCTTGGGCGAGACCTGCGAGTATGGTGCTATGCTCAACGAGATGATCTGCGACCAGATTGTTTGTGGTGTGAGGGACACCAAGCTACAGGACAAGCTCCTGTCTACTAGAAACTTGGACCTGCAAACAGCTCTCGAGCTGGCTACCGCTGCCGAGGCTGCCTCGCGAGGAACACTAGAGCTACAATCAAGATCAGCGCAGCCCGGAGTGCAGCGTTGCACAGACGCTGAAGCACCAGGTTCCGACTCTTCCATCGTAAACGCAGTTCAGCGCGGCTCTCCTCAGAGACCTACGCCATCAAGATCTTGTTTTCGCTGTGGGGGTCAGCACTCACCGTCGAAATGTCGATGCAAAAGCATGCTTTGTCGTTACTGTAAGAAGCTGGGCCACATTGAGAAGGTCTGCATGGCCAAGGAAAAAGAGCAACGACTACAGGCAAGGTCGAACGAATCTCATGCTACACACGTGGTGCAAGGAGGCCAAGCCGACATGTCCCCACCCCGCTTTGACGTGTATGCAGTTGAAAATAAAACTGTGTCGCCGTACATGGTAACGGTTACTCTCAACGGAGTTCCACTTGCCATGGAAGTGGACTGTGGAGCTGCCGTATCTATTATCAGTGAAGCCACTTACAGGACGCTCGGAGCAAGGGCACCTCCGGCGTTAACAAAAGATAACCATCTGCTTAAAACCTGGACACAGCAGTGTCTCACCGTACTGGGAAAAATAGAAGTCGAAGTAGGATTTCGAGGCTACACCCACACACTTTCACTTTTTGTGGCCAGTGGGGGTCATGCCAGCCTCCTTGGACGTGATTGGTTTGAAAGTCTGGGCATTGATGTCACAGGAGTCAACTCTTTACGCAGTTTCGAATTGACTGGACTTTACCCCGACGTTTTCGCGGGAGGCTTAGGAGCACACCGCGGTGAGCCTATATCAATACCCATCGCAATAAATGCTACGCCGAAGTTTCTTAAGTGTCGGCCCGTTCCGTTCGCTCTTCGGCCCGCCATCGAAGAAGAGTTGGAAAACCTAGTGAATCAGAAGATACTGGAGCCTGTTCGACATAGTCAATGGGCCACACCCATCGTGCCAATCCTAAAAGAAACGGCAAGCTTCGCCTCTGCGGTGACTACCGTAGCACTATCAACCCGTTTGTGATAAATGAGACGTACCCGCTTCCGACGATCAATGACATTCGATCCACTTTAGCTGGAGGCGTGTTTTTTACAACATTGGATTTAGCTCAGGCGTATCAACAACTCCGGGTGGATGATGCAGCTGCGGATCTGATGACCATAAACACGCATAGAGGCCTGTACCGCGTGCGGCGGCTAGCTTTTGGGGTAACTTCTGCAGTTGCCATTTTTCAACGCTTTATCGACACGCTGCTGTCAGGAATCAGAGGTGTGATTCCTTACCTGGATGACATCCTTATTACGGGAAAAACAAGTACAGAACATGATGAACGTCTGAAAGAAGTATTGCGGCGACTGTCAGAGGCCGGACTCCGCTTACAGAAGGAGAAGTGCGTTTTCTCCTCAGCCAGCATCACCTACCTAGGCTATCATATAGACTCGACTGGTATTCGGCCAACCAAAGAAAAGGTAGAAGCTATTCGCGACGCTCCAGCGCCACGGAATGTCACAGAGTTGCGTGCGTTTTTAGGAATCCTAAACTTCTACGGATGTTTCCTGCGAGATCGGGTGACTGTGCTGGAGCCGCTGCACAAACTGCTCGCCAACGGGGCAAGATGGCAGTGGAACAAGGCCCATGACGAAGCCTATTTACGGGCGAAACAACTTCTCCAGAGCGACAGCTTACTGGTGCACTACGACCAAAGCCTGCCTCTTTCACTGTCCTGTGACGCTTCTCCTTACGGTGTAGGCTCTGTCCTTAGCCACACCATGCCAGGTGGACGAGAAGCACCTGTGGCCTACTCCTCAAGAACACTAACTTCTACCGAGCAAAAGTATGCTCAAATTGACAAGGAAGCTCTGGCTATTGTCACAGGCGTCAAGAAATTTCACCAGTTTCTGTATGGCCGTCATTTCTTGATATACACTGACCACAAGCCTTTGCTGGGCCTGATGCATCACAGCAAACCTATGCCACAAGTCATGTCTCCACGGATGCTGCGATGGAGCCTTATATTATCGGCCTATGACTACGAACTGGTTTATCGTCCAGGAAAAGAGTTGACTAACGCAGATGGACTTAGTCGCGTACCACTGACGACCTCGACTGGCGAGATCTGTGGTACACCCATGAACTGCCTACTCTTAGAGGCGACACCAAACCCTCCACTCAACGCGAAAGGAATCGCAGATGGGACCCGCCGTGATCCTGTATTATCTAGGGTCTTATCATGCGTATTGAACGGATGGTCAGCACTGCCACCGGAGGAGTGTTTTCGGCCCTTCGTTCAAAGGCGGCACGAGTTATCAGCTCACAAAAACTGTCTGCTCTGGGGTAGTCGGGTGGTTGTGCCGCCTTCCTGTAGGAAGGAAACATTAACGCTGCTCCACAACAGCCACCCAGGTATCGTGCGAATGAAGGGCTTGGCTCGTAGTTATGTGTGGTGGCCCAAAATGGACTCTGAGATTGAAGAAACGGTCAGGCAATGCCTTGCTTGCCAAGAGTCGCGTCATGCTCCCGCGAGGAGCCCTACGATTCCTTGGGAACGCACGAGCAAACCGTGGTCTCGCATTCATATAGATTTTGCTGGCCCTATGCATAACAAAACATTCCTCATTGTCGTAGACAGCTACTCAAAGTGGCTGGAGGTAATTCAAGTGACCTCAATGACAACATCATGCACGGTATGCCACCTTCGCGCTTTGTTTGCCACTCATGGGCTTCCCGACGTCATCGTGTCGGATAACGGAGCGTCTTTTACTTCAGCAGAATTCGAGCAGTTTTGCGCCCAAAATCAAATCCGACATGTTCGGGTCGCGCCATATCACCCGAGTTCCAATGGACAGGCCGAACGAATGGTGCAGACGGCTAAAGAGAACCTTCTTCGTATGGACTCCAGCGATTGGTCGCTCCGTCTGGCGAGAATGTTATTCGCGCAGCACTCCACTCCACACTCTGCGACCGGGAAAACTCCGGCAGAGCTTCTCATGGGACGACAGATCACGACGGCGCTAAATCGACTGCATCCAGACCTGGATGCCGATATCAACGAACGAAGTGAAGATGCTTACAGGAACCAACCGTCGGCTGAAAAATTGAGGAGTTTTAACCCAGGTGATGAGGTGTACGCCCGAAACTACGCATCTGGGCCTGCTTGGGTACCTGGCAATATAGAAGCTGGAACAGGTCCGAAATCGTACATTGTGCAGACAAATCAAGGACAATTCTGGCGTCGTCACATAGACCAACTACGCGCCCGTACTTCAGCTACTGTGGGTGAGTCAGGCGATGTCGAATTCGGCCGAGCGCCGTTGCTAGCGCCTTCCCTACCTCCCTTACCGCCGAGTTCATCAGAGCCAAACATGCCTCAGCGGCGCACCTCAGCTCAACAGTCGCCTGGGCAAGACGTGAACTCGCCCCAACGGTGGATGTCCGATCAACAGTCGCCCAGGAAAGAAGTGACCTCGCCCCAACAGCGAGCTTTTCCTCAGCGGCGGCAGGGGGAAGCAACCTTAAGTTCACCAGCTTTATCCACGCCAACGACACCGTCGCTACGTCCAGCAAGAATGGCTTCCCTGTGCGGTCTACCTCCTACAGCGCATCCGGCATCGGAAGAACGAACTACTTCTAGCGATGGAATCGCTGCGTCTCAAAATGGACAGGCGGCGATTCCAACAGAATTACGGCGTTCCGAGCGTGCAAGGAAGCGCCCGCGCTATCTTTCGGACTTCGTGTGATTGAGGAAGGAGTGTGGTGTACTGGACAAAAGGGCGCGAGAGACACACACATATTGACGACGACGAAGAGCACGCGCTCTGATAGAACTGTAGAAGCAGGACTACCACGTCCAACATAAAGGCTACGTTTACAGTAACGAGTACGTTTTACGAACAAGCCACTGAGGTCTCGGGTACCGTCGGTACCGTTGAAGCCGACACGGAATCCATCTCCGCGGTCTCGGTTGTCGCCGAAGAAGCCACGGGACACGTCTCTGGGATCTCAGCTACAGCCGCATCAGCCGACTCCAGCGTCGACGCCGCTTGCTGTGATGCTGTCGACAGGCGCTTCCGCGCTTCTCCACAACCGGAAAGCTTGGACGCATTCCTGGTCCGGTTGTCGCTGAGGATGTAAGAACTTGGCCCATGTGTACCAGTGATAAGCATTGGGCGCGTATAGTGCGATGTCCCTTTCTTCGGTATGTTTGGCTTACGGACCCTGACGAAATCGCCCGGCTTGAAGGTGGGCGCCCTTGCTCCCCTCTTGGAGTCCGTGTAGCGCTTGCTGTAAGCCTGCCGCTGCTGTACTCGCGCTCTGAGGTCAGCTAATTCGGAGCCAGGGTTCACAAAGAACTTTGATGACGGGAACTCTACAACGTCCAGCCTCGACCGAGGAACTCGACCATGCCGGAGCAGAGCAGGGGGCACACCAGTTGTGGCATGAGGTGTGCACCTGTAAACGCCCAGGTACTCCAGGACGGCCACTTAAGAGGCCGATGCTCCAGTGCTGCCACCTGGATGAACCCCTTGAAGACCTTGTTAAACCGCTCTACCTGCCCGTTGCACTGTGGGTAATACACTGACGAGCAGCGGTGACAAATTCCTCGTTCTTTCAGGAAGTCTTCAAAGGCTGCCGACTTGAACTGCGACCCATGGTCCGTCAGAATTTCATCTGGGTAGCCTTCTCTGCTAAACGTAGCAGATAAAAATTTAATCACCGTCTGTGTTGTCACAACTGATGCGAAGCATACCTCTGGCCACTTTGAGTAGAAGTCTACCAAGGTAATATCATACTCGGAATTGGCTGAAGTGGTGCGGTGACGGTTTTGGCAGACTTGTCTGCAGACTGGCATTCACAGCAGTTCCTGATGACTTGCTCCACCTGTTGGTCGAGACCCGGCCACCAATATCGTCTCGCGCAACCTTGCTTGGTCCTGACAATGCCAGGATGGGTCTCGTGTGCCAGCTCAATCATGGTGGCCATCAGCGACACTGGGATGACTAGTCGTTCTCCTCGCAGAAGCAAGTTGTCCACCACTGCCAACTCGTCTCTCACTCGGAAGAATGGAAGCAACGGAAGCCAAAGCTTTTCTTGTCTGGCCACCTGGTCAGACAAGGGTCAACTGGTCTTCGACAGGCTGCTTTCCTCCCGCGCTGTCGCTGGTGCCGTCGCCAGCAACGACGTTGCGGCGGCCACTTCTAGAACTCCGACGAGAGACGTCTATCATTATAAAAGATCTGTCGACACCCTAGCTCAGCGCGCACTCAAAAAAGTCGTACCACATCTCCCTGGAACGTCACCGGTACCGCCAGCGTTATCAACCGGTTCCGCCAGCGTTACAAGCACTCAACTGCAAAATAAAAGTAAGAAAGACTAACATCTGAGCTTTGCTTTTGTGCATCTATATGACAATGTACAGTTTGCAAGTGGTACCACCGGCAAGTGGCCTACTGCTACTGGTACCACTTGCTAGTGGTGCCTGTTCCGACTAACCACTCGCAGAGCGGCACCACGCGCAAAAATTCTCACTTTGGGTGCTGATGTTAGCAGGCGTTACCGAAAAAAAGTAACTAAATACGTTACTCGTTACTTGCAAATAAAAGTAACGCGTTACCGACCTACGTTACCTCAAAATAAAAAAGGAACGCGTTACCGTTACAGTTACTGGTAAAAAGTAACGCACGTTGTCATGGTGCGTTACTTTTTTGTTCACGAACTGAAGCATTTGCTGTTTCGACGTTTGATATGTGCGTAAGCTGGCGCAGCAAAATCATGTCCATGCGAAGCTTCCACTACCTCTCTTTTGTGGGCTTTTCACGCCAGTGGTTACAAGAAAAAACGCGGAAGTATATATGAAGGCTTTGATTTACAGCATGTGCTTGGCACGGAATCCTAACAAAGAGCCAGCCTCCTCTTCTTGCACAGAAGTGAAGACCGATTGAGATTGGGACTTTGTATATGATTGATAGCACGGCATGTCGAAGTACAGATAATAGTTGCTGTGAACAAGCTCCTCCGTTACTCCGAAGCACCTCCCGCTGTTGTGCTTCAGCAACAGCTGAATTCTCGAAGTTGGCATCTGACATTCTACCTCGCCTTCTTGGTAAACACGTCCGCGCCTACGCTAAATAGGCGTTCAACAGATGCGCTCGATGTGGAGGACAGCGGCATTTACTTGACTAAGGAATTTATGACTGGGCACTTAAAGACACACAAAAAAATTAAGAATTGTGTTTTTTTTTAAGTTCTAGGAAGTAGGCGTAACGGAACGTAATTTCGTCACGTTACTCAAAATAAGTAACGTCGGTACGTTGCCTGTTACTTCTTTGCGGAAAAGTAGCGAGTACGCGGTACTTCGTTACCAAAAAAGTAACGCGTTACCGGTAAAGCCGTTACTTGTAACGCGCTGCTCAACACTGCTTGGGTGAAACTCGTTGTATGCGATGTTTCTTACAAACAGCACTGCGTGTGCCTAGCTGAGAAGACGCACGGGAACGTGTTAAAATTGTGTGATTAACACCTCCGGGAGATGTCCTTCCGAAAACAGCACATAGTGAGCATGCAGGCGATACCGGGCAACGTGCAATGCAAGCCACGAAGTCCAAAAGCAACGGCGGGGGACAAGCCGACTCAAGCAACGAGGTCCGAAGCAACGGCGAGAGATGAGCGAAGAAAGATGGCTGCGTTCGGGCAAGCAGAACCCTTTAAGGGGTAGGGAAACGAAATTTCAGCGCTCATTTTCTGGCTTGAATGTGTTGCATGTTGCACCCTCTAACCTCACAAACACCAGTCTTCCGTTGAAAGGCACAAGAAAACTGATTTAAAGCTAAATAAACGATCTTCCAATGTGCACCTGGTGGATGCACGCGGGAGCCTATTTGGGAGGTAGGTCTGGGCAACGTTGTGGAATCCTGCTACGTAGTCGTGACGTAGCAGATTCCTCTGGCGCACGCGCTACCAGCTTGGCATTTCAACATTTTCCTTCTTAGCTTTCCTCCTCAACTCACAAATCGCGCATTGAACCAAACAGTCCAAGACGGAAAGGGTGGACTCTCCTCTTTCTCGGACCCTCGTTTGTGCAGCCGGATGCAGCCATTCTCCCCCTGAAAGATTAGCGAGTCGCTCAAAACTCGGGCAAAAGTTGCTTTCCCCACCCCGTTCAGCCCTAAGCTGACAGTGCTGTGAAAGCTCGTGCTTCTCGGGCCAGCCACACGCTCGTCACCCCACGGGCACTTCGAACGGCTCGGTTGTAACGCGCTGACGCTATTGACACCACCACAACGCTGACAACGCCACCAAGGGCAAAGGCTCATAATCCCGCCAGCCTTGCTACGTCACGAATGCGGGGAAACTTTCTTTCTGTTTTTGTTTGCGCCGGATATCCCATGACGCATCGCGCCCTCCGTTCGCTTCTCTTCGAGCGCTCGCTCGAGTGCACCGTTTGGAACGAAAAATATAGCCAATCGTTCAAAATACAAACGTGCGATTATGAATTACGGTTATTACACGTCATGCTTGACCCATTTCCGAACTAAATTTGAAAATTTCAATTTTTGTTTCAGTACCCCTTTAATGATTCCAAAACGGACTGTCAGAGCTATGAAGAGAGGCTTCAAGCATTTTTGAGGGCCACCGAAGTTTCCAAGGAAATCACGGTGGATGTCGTAATCAGCATTATGGGTCCGAGACCTATAAACTGTTGAAGAGTTTGGTTGCACCCGAAAACCCGTCAAGTAAGAGCTTGGAAGAACTCCTGGCGGCGTTGTGCAACCACCTGTCAATGGAAAGGGCACGGTCGTGGGAAAGGGCAACATAGAATGTAGCACAAGAGTGTCACGAACGAGGTCGTGATCACGAGAAGCATCACGAGATGCAAGCGGAATCACGTAACTTGCAAAAGTTCGTCTTTTCCAGGTGACGAACAAAGTTCGTCGCTGGAACGCCGCCGAGAACAGAGGCGGCGATGTGGCCGGCGCCGCTGAACGATGCTCGCAATGCACGAGCGCGCATGCTTGGCAGGGACGCTGAAAGCTCGCAGCTCGCTCTTTAGCCTCTGCTACGCTGGCACTTAGAATGGAACGGAGTATAGAAAGTATTCACTGGACGCCATATGCTGCGGGTGCTGTTTAGAGCGCTTGCTCGAGAACGAGCTCACATCGATACTGGGCTGTGTCGATGAAAGGCCCCGGCACTCATGACGGTGCGGAATGCTACGTCGCGAGCGAACCGTGGAGATCGCCTCGCGCATCGTCGCCACGCGCCTCCAGTCAGCTGCGCGGACACGAAGGAAAAATAACGGGGCCGCCAGTGGAAACTTCCTATGAGGACCACCGTAGTGGGGACGTCGCCCCGACGCAGGCGCGGAGCTGCAGGCGGACCCTTCCATTCTGGCTGCGCATGGGGCGCTGGCTCTGAAACTTGGGGTCAGGGTGCCGACATGTCCTGTCTGTTCCGGTGAGCATCCATCGTTGCGACTGGATGTTCAGCGCGTGACGCTCTCGCGCGCTCGGCTGCGGGACCTTCGTGGCGCTGAAATGTGCGTCTCTGGATTAGCCTTATCGCTGCCGCACGCGAGCTGATTCCGGCCAACCCGATTGCGCGCACTTCCACACCTGCATGGAGGACGTCTCCGCCGAACCGTCGCTTCCCGTGGACAATGGTTACCTACGTTGAATACGAAGGCTAGCCTCAAACGGCGCGGCGTTCGAGGGCGCGGGTACCCAGGTGCCTGAAGGTGAAGCCCGGGCTGCCGCTGCTAGGGTGTGCGCGCATGCGCGCACGTGCTTGGAGGATGAGTGGGGCGGGGCCTGAACTTGATTGCCACTGGCGGCAGCCCGGCGCACGATCTACCGCCAGCCGCGAGCACGTGCTGATCTGCGTCCCGATAGGAAGGCGAGCAAAGCAGGCGCCGTACGCACGTGCGCTCGGAACGGTTCAGACCAGACTTTGCATGTGCGTCTCGAGCAGAGTCTCGTCGCGACGTGTATCCTCCTGTACGCGTTGATGTTCGTGTACGGGAGTCGCGCCTGCGGTTCGCTGGCCCTGGCCTGGCCCTGCGTGCGCGCGTGCCATGCACGAGGGCCCCTTCGGCTCTTGCGACGGCCTAGCACGGCCGCACTGTGACGGTGCGAATGCAGCGCTCGGGAAAGGGTCGACTGTGTAGCGCGCCGTCAGCTCGCGCCTCGCGTTCGCGGGCGCAGATACGAGCGCCTGCGGAAACTGCCTGCAAGAACTTGCGGGGACGCGCATATGACGCAATGCCCGAAGACGCGAGCAAGTGTTCAGTGCTCGCGTGGGGCGACTGCCTTCATAGCTCTGTGGCTGGCGGCGTCTGCGTCTGTCTGCTCAAGAAGGTCAGCGGCATCGCATCGCCGCACTGAGCGCTCAGCGTCGTGATTCGCTCATCGCGCACTCGCGTGCGTGACGTGGTTAGATGGCGTCTCTGACAGATGCTACGCGCTCGAGCTGATTGACACCAGATTGCAAGCGCACTTCCAAAATGCATAAAAAAACGATTGGGCGTAGAAATGGCTGAGATGTCACCACTCAAGCAAAAGCGCGCGTGTATGAAGGCACTCTACTTGAGAGCTACGGGCCTATGCGTGAACTGGGTTCGGCTAATGTGCTTGGTCACCGCTCATGCATCACAGTGAAAAGGCGGAAAGCTGCCGAATGAAAGGAGGTAAGTAGTCCGCTACACAGTATTTTCAGATTTTCGTACAGAAAAGCAGACCCTCAGCTCTCTAATCTCGTACTCTTGTTTTCTTTTTTTCCCCACTAAACGATATGCGAACAATAAAATCAAAGTTTAATTATAGGACCAAATCTATTTCATGGTACTTTTGAAACAACTCAATGTAACCTCTGAAAGGGAACGTGCAACAATGTTGGGTAGGAATGCTTCTCCCTTTACTCAGCTAACTGGCACTAGTGGGACACACGTATGCTCGCACGTCATGCCCCTGACCAAAAAGTTTACTTGTTTAAGAATTCAAACAGAGCAAAGGACGAGAGACCGGACGAAGAGAGACACAGACACAGCGCGGACTCACAACTAACTTTTATTGAGCAGCCAACTCGCCCAAGCAGCATCTTTCTTCTTTGTCGCCGCGCAATTTCAACGATAAAAGCGGGCGTTTTCTTTCAATCTCTCCTTTGCAAAACATGATGACGAAGTTATGGGAATCCCATTCTCGGCGTCGCCAGCGTTAGTCCGCGATTGCCGCGTACAGGATCTGGGATCGCATCGATCCCCAGTTGCAAGCTTTGTAATCCCCGCGGTGACGATATTTAAACGCGGCCCAACCGAAGAACAGGAACACTGCATGAGAATTCGATTTGGGCTCATAACAACTAATGCCCCAACATGCATTGGGGCGGTGGCTCGTGCCTAATCGAGGCGATAGTGTGATTAGCCGAACCTTAAAGAGACGGTGACCTCCTCCCCCCCCCACCCTCCCCTTTTTTTTTGCCAGGGGATTAATAGTTAAAGTGTTGGGAAAACACGCAATAAACATTTTGCTGCGGAGACAGGTATATTTTTAATAAAGCCAAAGAAGCTAACAGCTCGAAACCAAAACACGAGCACGGAAACACATGGCCGGAAATCACGTAGCTACACCTGACCGCGTTTTCTTTTTTTTCTTCGCTTCTTGGGTGTGTGAAGCCGACGACGACAACAACTAATTTGCGTGCACCGTTTGTCGTGCGGAAGTTTTGCACTTATATCCTTTCCGCTCGATGTTCTACACTTGAAGATCGATTGGTCAGTACCACTAACGACTGTTTCGAAGTAGCGGCCCCACTTCCGTCGCAGCGTTGGTCTGTCGTGCGCCGCCATCGCGTCGTCCAACACGCGGTACGTCGCCAGATTGAGAACGACGTCTACATGCACTTCTTTCGATCTGCACATTTTTTTTTATTAACGTATTTGCAGATTTTGGAGGCCACAAAAATGAGGCTTCTCTTCTTTTTTATTTTTAATATTGAACGTGTACTTTAGATGACCCACGACTGTGATTCTATTTGGTACACATAATTTGAACGCAACGTGGCCATGGAAAAGAGAGTGAGCGCGACTGAAACCGGCCGACTCTTGACCGGCTGTTTTCGGGCGGAAAGAAAACGAATTTCGAGCCGCTAATTGTATTCTGGGTAGTTGGGCTCTCATAGGTCACATTCAAATAAAAACCTCGGCGAGCGTAAATTCCCTGTCAGTGTTCCCTTAAAGGGGTACTGAAACAAAAATTGAAATTTTCAAATTTCGTTGGGAAATGGGTCAAGCATGACGTGTAATAACCGTAATTCATAATCGCACGTTTGTATTTTGAACGATTGGCTATATTTTTCGTTCCAAACGGTGCACTCGAGCGAGCGCTCGAAGAGAAGCGAACGGAGGGCGCGATGCGTCATGGGATATCCGGCGCAAACAAAAACAGAAAGAAAAGTTTCCCCGCATTCGTGACGTAGCAAGGCTGGCGGGATTATGAGCTTTGCCCTTGGTGGCGTTGTCAGCGTTGTGGTGGTGTCAATAGCGTCAGCGCGTTACAACCGAGCCGTTCGAAGTGCCCGTGGGGTGACGAGCGTGTGGCTGGCCCAAGAAGTCACGTAGCTTCTACAGCACTGTCAGCTTAGGGCTGAACGGGGTGGGGAAAGCAACTTTTGTCCGAGTTTTGAGCGACTGGCTAATCTTCTAGGGGGAGAATGGCTGCATCCGGCTGCACAAACGAGGGTCCGAGAAGGAGGAGAGTCCACCCTTTCCGTCTTCTTGGACTGTTTGGTTCAATGCGCGATTTGTGAGTTGAGGAGGAAAGCTAAGAAGGAAAATGTTGAAATGCCAAAGAGCGGCGCTGCGCCAGAGGAATCTGCTACGTCACGACTACGTAGCAGATTCCACAACGTTACTGAACTACCTCCCAAATAGGCTCCGCATGCATCCACCAGGTGCACATTGGAAGATCGTTTATTTAGCTTTAAAATTAGTTTTCTTGTGCCTTTCAACGGAAGACTGGTGTTTTTGAGGTTAGGGTGCAACATGCAACACATTCAAGCTAGAAAATGAGCGCTGAAATTTCGTTTCCCTACCCCTTTAAAGGGTGTTCCAGGCTTCGTGCGTGACCCGCAGCATGCGGGGCTCTATTCTAAAGCTCCCTAATGTGTGGAATCTAGCGCACATATTTTGCCAACCCCAGCACGTGGCTATGATAAACATTAGAGGCATATAGGGAGTATTCACTGGCGGCCATAGCTGTGTGCGCGAATGCTGAGCGCGTGCTGATGGCGAGCTTTCACAGTTCTTTTGCAACGTGCATTCTGCACCATCAAGATTGCCGGTCTTAGCAGCCTATTGATGTGAGCTCGTTCTGAGCATGCGCTCTAAACAGCACCCACAAATATGGCGTCCAGTGAATACTCCCTAGAGAGGAGTATATTCACTGACGGTCATAGTTGTGTTCGCGACTGCTGAGCGCGTGCTGATGGCGAGCTTCCACAGTTCTTTTGCAACCTACATTCCACACCCTCAAGATTGCCGGTCTCAGCAGCCTCTCAGCGTGAGGTCGTTCTGAGCGCGCGCTCTACACAGCGCCCACAAACATGGCGCCCTTTTTTTGTTTTGCAACAAACTCAGAGAACAGCTGACTGTCACATCGCATGCATTTTACCACCATATAAAAAGAGGAGAGGGGAAGCTGCTTTTGTAAAAATTTTGAGAGACAGGTTAATCTTCTATAATCTTCTGGGAGGAGAATAGCGACGTCTGTGCACACCGGGAGGCACAAAGGAGCATAGGCGTAGACTATGGAAGGGCAACGGGGCTCGTGCCCCCCTGGTGAGATCCAGGGGGGCAGAGGCCCCCTCCGGGCCCGGACCTTGATCTTTTTTTTTTGCTTGTGTTTGTTCTTAGTTTGTCTTTGATAATTTGTATTTTGTCTTTAATGTATAATACTTCACCCATGTTTGTGCACCACACAATAGAGCGCTGAGTTGTTTGTGGACACTGGAAAATAAACCATTATTATTATTATATATTATTATTTTCCGAGACGCTGTTTACGTGCCATGTAACGAGCTTCTAGTAGTGGCATGTAAACAAAATAACGCCCACGTTGCCTTTATTGACAAAACACGTGAAAAATGGAATCCCAGCGTGCTTGACGTTAGCTTCAATCTCCAGTTCTGGCGGAAACATAACGCGCAGCACCCCCCCCCCCCCCGGGAAAATGGAAAGTCTACGCCGCTGCAAAGAAGGATGCTGATAAGAGGGGAGCTCCTTCTTCCCCTTTTCTCTGGAGGGCATCGGAAATGACGTCATGTGCAAGCCACGTATTGGGTAGCCCCGGCACATTTCCGGTTCACGTATATTTTCTATTTTTTTTACTCACCCTTCTTTCACCATAAGAGTAAAGTATGTGTGACGGTGCTAAAAGTGGCCATTTCCAGAATGTAGCTTCGATATATGATTTCGCAAATACTAAGAAAACCCGCCGTCTCATTCAGAACCGGAAGTGGTTGGGAGCTATTTCGCACACTGGCGCCATCACGTGGCCGCTTGTTCTGACTGCGAGCTGAAAGGGGGGGGGGGGGGGGGGGGCTGGGTCTGCAATTGCATATTGAGAAAATACTAGAAGGTTACAAATGTCAAGAAGTAAAATTGGTCCTTACCAAAAGTACAAAAAATTGTGGCATCGCCCCTTTAACCTTTTGATTTCGACACTACTTTTTCTTTTGGCCCAGGACCGGTTGTATCAGTCGAATTCTGTTCGAAAATCGTAATAAAGAACTGTCACTCGAAGAACTGTGACGTCACATGACATCATTATGACATCACCCTGATGTAAAACATCAACATGTCGGCGTGTGACGTCATGGTCATGTGACCTCAAGACGTGACGCGCACGTAGCATGTGCCCAGCTTACCGACAATACGTTCTCTGCTCCCTGGTTAGGGGGTGGTTGAAGGGGTTGGGTGTGCTCATTGCTTGCATTGATTCAATCCACTGATCCCTACTATAGGGTAAGGGTGGGCACTTCATCGATTAACCTACCGATAAATCGATTATTGCTTTAATTCCGAGTAATTTTTTAATCGTTTAACCGGTTAAATTTTGACCGAAAAAAAGTAAAAATTCAACGGTTTCACCAAGCAGACGTGGACAAGTACATCTGTATGAAGGTAAACTTTCGGTTAAGTTTTGACCTAAAGTGAACTGTAGGAGCGAGATTTTTAACTCCCAAACAAGTTGAGAAGGTTATACGTGTGCCAGTCACTTCAACACCGTTCGAGTGTCCGTTCAGCGTAGTAGGGCCCTGTTGTGAACAGTCAAAGGAGTTCGCTACTATACCGGAGAATAGAGGATATCAACGAACTTCTTTGCTACTGTGGGTGAAGTAATGGTTTGTGAGTGTGGGTGCCTCTAGACTGCTCTCAACTACACTTCAAGGTTGATTTAAAGTCGGAAATTGTGCATGGTGACGTTTATCATATATTCAGCAAAGGCAAACAGTTTAATTTTGATTTTTTAAATATGTCTATACATGAGAATGATCGAAACCGATTAATGAATCGATTAAAGGGTGGCCAGTAAGAGGGTTAATGTCCTTAATCGATGTTCAGCCCTTCTATAGGGGGCTTCATGTCGCTTAGCCGCGCCCCGAGCCGGGTGCGAGTCAAGCAACCGGAAATTCGATGCCTGTCCCGGAAGTCGAGTGCATGCTGGGCCTTATAGGGCATTTAGTCGATGTTTTAGTGCACGCGTTCCTACATTATTTACGTGGGTTTTAATAATATCTTTTAACACTCAATCCTGAGAATGAGGCATTTGAAGGAGGGGCGTGCACTCTCGCTCAACTAGAATCTCGAAATTCTTACACACGAAATGGCTTACTTCTGTACTACTTTCTGTGAAAAAAAAAGTAGTAGTAGCGATTAAAAGTTTTTGTTCCCGCTTTTTGTGTAGAAAGTTCAGCTAAAGCTCATAGAACTTGTCGTTTTAAAGGGCAAACCAGGATTATTGATTAAATGAATAAAAAGGCGAGCAACGCGGTATTGTTTTAATTAGTAGAACGCTTGAACTTTACACTTTACAGCGCTGTAACTTTGAAGAAACCAAAAGGTGCAACATGTTTTTTATGAATAAACACAAGAGTCATGGTGAAGAACTATCATTCTTCATTTCAGGAAAATCGACGATGGTTTTCCTTTTTTAATTTCCCTTTGAAATATCTTAACTTTGTAATTTAGAACAAGTTTGGCGCAACATAAAAATTGCAACCTTCGAGATAAAACATAATATATATATATATATATATATATATATATATATATATATATATATATATATATATATATATATATATATATATATCATTCGAAAGAACGTTTTAATAACAATATTTGACATGCATTTTAATATTGTAGCTATTAAATGTTTGTAGTTAACAGCTCAGAAATCTAGAGACAAAACGTCAAAGGAGCCGCGTTTGCGCATTTTTGACGCGATATATATATGATCCCCACAATACTGTACACATATTACTCAATAGTTTCCATAATCTATTATAAGTGCCAACTATTTGAGATTTGTGATATTTGTAGTTTGCTAGTTGGTGTCACTAAACATGGCATACTAAACGAAAACTTCAAAAAATCGAATATGCCGTTCTGGCGAAATCAGCATTTCTTTTTCTATTTAAAAAACATGCTTTTCGCAAAGGCTTTTTTTATTACGTTCCTACACATGTTGAGGAGTAACATATAAAAAAATAACAAAACAAAAATATACGTCCGGACTTGCGTGCATGATCTTATCTGAACAGAGCCCCGTACCTATCGAGAACAGAGACAGCAGAAAGCAGTGGGAACAAGTGGCGATAATATTACATGGTTACACACAGAACTACAAAACGTTTCATGGAAACTAACAAAGTTGCTATGAAGAGCGAAATGTATATATTTTTAAGGGTTTTGCAAGGAGGACAGAAACGTCACATTTAACCTTTTCCATCATACAGCAATGCTTAAACAAAGATGGTTTAGTTTCAAAGGCAACAAATATAGGAGTCACGGGTTAAACAGAATTTTGGATGTGTTGAACATCCAACATTAGCGCCTCATTTTGTTAAGGCCGTCCGACTGTGGTTATCTTGAGTTCATTGTAACAGAATATAGTACTCGCAATGTACTTTCTGTCTGTCAGAGAAAAAAAAATGATCGCTATTTGGCTTTCACATAGCTCTCGGCATCACTAGACGGTCACCAAATAAAACAGTTTAATTCACTTTGGCACTGTCCATTCTCTTCCGAGCAAACGACTGAGCAATCTAAAGTGAAGTTCAGCAGGTATAGATATCAGACAATCTGTGAGATGAAGTTTGTATTTTCTTACACCTAAAATATATTCTTTAAATATATATATTTTTAAATGTTTACATAATTTAGTCTAGTAGGTTCACAAGACCAGGCGAAGTGCAAGACACTCGTGGTGCCACGTGGACGAAGTGCATCTATGCAGTATTTGTGGAACCCAATGGTTATATTCATAAGGCACTTCGGATTGCATTGTGACCACCCGTAACTGACATTGAGATGAAGAGCCTAAGTCGCCATCTTGCAAATAACGAAATGCGGCTTATCACTATTGTGACGCTCTCTCGTGGCATGTAGGCGCATTGAAAATTACAGTGCATCTCTAAAGCCACATTGTACTGCCATGATGGCGGCCTAGGAAGGTTCGCAGAATATCTTTAATAACACTATAGATTCAAGTTCAAACTGTCATTTTGTCATTGTTAGGTGGCACAGAAATAGATAGGGCTAACGTTAAACACTGCATCATTAAAAATGGCGGCGTCATTGTGCCACACAGTACATCCAGCATTGATGGTAACTTGCCATTAACGTTGCAAATTTTAGAACTGAGATATCTTTTTCATGAGGCCCCGCTTAATTCCAGCTGCGTCGCCGGAAGCTAGTAGGGGCTTTGGGGAACCACTTTATAGACGATCAAACTTCGACCACGATCGGTAAGGCACCGTTAATGGGCATCGCTCAGACGCCCAGGGATGCTACGCTCGCCCATGGAAGATCTGAAGGACCACAGCCCAAGCCGTCATCAACCAAATATTTACCTAAAATTACGAACAGCGAATTCCTGAGAACAGTTTCGCAGACGATTCAACTGAGTGCATCTTTTAAGGCCGTCACCACGCGTCGCCCGATGACCTTCGCATAAACTGGGCATGTCCAGTGTAGTTCCTGGTTTCTGGCCGATCACGGGTTTGCAGAAGGGTTCCCCAAAAGCCTTCATTGTCAAAAAGGACGGCTGCGAATCCCTGCGCCAACGAGCCCAAAGTTACGCAATAATGCGGAAAAGAAAATCGACCTAGCGATTGTTTTTGTTCTGGATGAAGCACTTGGACTGCAGGAGTTCGGAGATGACGTCTTGTTCGCTGAGCGCGCTCACGTCGCCAAACTCGAGCTCGTTGCAGGCGATCTTGCGGAGGATCCGACGCATCACTTTGCCGGACCTGGTCTTCGGGAGTCGCTCCACGCTGTGAATGTATTCGGGGTCGGCGAAGGCGCCGATCTTAGACCTCACTGCAAGAGAAACGCAGGTCATATATCTGCGTCTTCTGCGTGAACGACAGCAGCGGACGCTACGAGGCCAACCCAAGCCAATCCAGTGTTGGGAACGCATCACGTGACTAAGCGTCCCTACTGAATGTCACGTGACAGTCACACGGCTTTCGAGTGGCTTCGGTGGTCCGTATAGTGTTTCTGCGTTCTACTGTGAGGCGAAACGTGGCATAGCGGTCGGCTGGTTGTCACATTCGCTAAATGACATGATGCTGGAATTCCTCTATAGCTACAATAGTAATATTAGACATCAACGGCAATGATTTACTTTATCGGTGGTGGCCATTTGCTGGGTTGTGGATCCTACACGGGTCCCACGACGTAAGTGGCTTCCAATCGTAAACATAGAGCAACAACCGTTTAGGGAATCGTTCATCGAGTCGATTCAGCCGCATGCATAGACATTCTCACAAACTAGTTCATACTGAATTATATCTGATAAGTTCGTTCTTATTTTATAGGATAAAATGCGTGGAAAGACCTAAAGAGCTTACAGACTAGAGCTGGCAAATTTTCAGCTCGCTTTCAAAGAACAATCAGTATCGGATGCAGGAGGTTCTGTTCTGACTCCAAGCATCTTGCGTCTTTAAAAACGCAGTTTTCATATAAGTTATTTAAGGTATCGAGTAAAAAGCATACTTTAGGTACCGGGCAAACCTATGTCAGCTAGGCAACGCAAAATCAAATTCGGATGTAATGGGAATACTATAAGCCAACTCAAAAAGGTATGGTTTACATACCACTTTGCTTGAGCCGTGTCTTTAGGTCTTCAGAGAATATCTTGCCCTTAAAATAGAGAGAGGTAACCTGTATGTTAAGCCTCAACAAGCCACTTAGAATTAAGTAGTTACTATCTACAACAAGGTGTAAACCTTTGAGGCTCGCAGATTATCATCATGTTTTCTTCAGCTTCACTATAATATCTCGTACTGACCCGTGTGTGGTCAGAAAACACCGCTTGAACGTGTTAATATTTTCTCTCGTTTGATTGGTTGGGCTTACATTTTTTATATAATAAACTATGTCTAACTTGTGCAATAACTTGTTGTCAGCCCCGACAACTCCCAGAGCTTCTCATGAGAGGCTTGTAATCATCAAAGATGTTTACGGCCTGTTCTGAAAGTCGACCCCTGGATATTGGCAACACGTCCAACATGCAAGTGTTCCAAGAGAAGCACGTCGTTTCTTCTGTCCAAGATGTTAACAAAGCCCCTTTTATAATTTAATCCTCATAAGCTTAACCTAACACTGAAAGAGCAATTATCTCCCAATGGTCTGTTGGAACCATGGACTTCAGAGCAGCAAGTTCTCTTGGGAATTTTTATTTTTTAAAGTTAAGACATAACCATGGATTCGAACCACTCACGTCCTTGAGAACGACGTAGCAGTAGAGGCACTGTCCCTTGACCTTGTGGGGTCGAGGCACTGCGGCGGCTTCGGCCAGCTCGGGAATGGCGAGAAGCGCCGACTCGATCTGGGCCGTCGAAATCAGGTGGCCGGACACGTTCAGCATGTCGTCCACTCGACCAGTGATCCAGTAGTAGCCGTCCTCGTCTCGCCTGGCTCCTGCAGAGATAAGCCCTGCCTTTAGATGACATGTGATGAAATAAGGGGAATGGTACAGCGCACCTCGGTGTGAATCCACGACAGACGAAGCGACAGTGACGCCAGCACCCGCATCTACGCGGAAACGGGCCCTGGCTCGATGACACCGAATGGATGAGCGAACAATGTCTCACAGCATCGCTGAATATTAAGCATTTCCGGTCCTCAACGAGTAGGCAGATAATCATATTCTGAAAAACGCCTGCGAGTTACCTGTACCAGTATAGCAACGAGATAGATAATCTAGGTGAACAATAAAGTGATCTCATTGAATGACGAAGCTAAGATTACGATTAGATCTAAAAAAATGCGATGGGCACAAGGAAAACGAGTGAGTGAAACGACAAGCCGATGTCCTTGCGCGCGTCGCATTTTTAGTCTAATCGTATTATGAGCTTCGTCATTCACTGGGACAGTACTGTTGTCCGCCGCGATTGGCTGCCTGTGTGTTCTGTAGGGAAGCAAACTCACTAACTTCTTTAGAGTGCATTGCCTACTCGGTCACATGAGTTCCGCATCTGGTATGCGGGACGAAAAAAAACAGACCCTTTTAACGTGGAATATCCGAGAAAATATAGATGAGGCAAAAGAAGAATTTGTGACAATCACGCATTTTTCGTGAACTCCTTCCAGTGGCGTAGAGAGATTAAAACGATGTTTTTGACGCATACCAGAAGTGACGACATTCAAGATGGCTGCTCCCTTGTGAAAAAGGTGTATACCTCCGTATGAGTAGGCTTGGGTGTTAAAATACACCGTCACCAACATCATAAAGAGGAGAAAAAAGAAAAAACACAACAACAGCAATAGCAGTACCATCTTTTTTTAACATGTTCACCTTCACTGCCCACACCAATCTAGTTCCGGATGCATATCACGTGACTTTTCGGTTCAACGAAGGTAACGAGAAAAACAAAAATTGGTTACGTGTTACTTTCTCGATGCTGGATTGGCGTGGATGATTCTTAAGGCCCGTTCACACACATGCAACCGATTACGACCGAGAGACTCGAGACTTGTTGAAACCTCTTAAAATTTCTTACGACGAGAGAACCCACTGGCACGCTGGCGCCATCTATGAGGTGATTCTGGAACTGCATTTCACAAGAGCGAAGATTTTGCGGAATTTTCGAGGTCAAATGTGCGTAATACCTATAAGAAAGGCTCGTTTATAACGTTGACAAAAGTTTTTCGTGCCAAGAAAGAAAGGATAATGTGCGATGGAAATAGAAAATGTGCCGGACCGCCAAGTTTACACTGCTACGCAATAGATGGTGCCAGTGTGTCCTCTCGTCGTAAGAGATATTAAGAGGTTCCAAGGCACTCGGTTCTAAGAGGTTGCAAGTGTGTGAACGGGCCTTTAGTGTCTGTCGTAGTCCACCTTAAAGTGGGACCGGGCACACTCTACTTAGGTCGGGGTTGGCACAATACTTTGCTCCCGCCTTAGGGCGCGTTTACACTTACGGATTCGCTGGATGATCCGCGCTGGCGAAGAGCGGATTTTTTAGCCGGGTGGTAAAATGTACTCTTCGTTGTCGGAAAATCTGGATATGCGGTCCCGGACCGATCCAGAGTTTCCGCCAGCGAAGAGCGGATTCGACCACTCGGATCCAAAATCCACTCACCGCCGGTGCGGATCCGCCCGCGAATCCGCAAGTGTAAGGCGCCATCAGGCGGTCGTCACCAAAGTCTGTAGAATAGGCATCGCATACCGTCTCCCGTGAAGTAGTAGCCCGGAAACTTGGTGAAGTAGCTTTTCTGAAATCGGTCGTGGTCCTTGTACAGGGTACGAGCTATCCCGGGCCACGCTTTCTTGATCACCTGCGAGGTCAGGGTTCAGGGTTAGGAAACTCTCAATATTGAAATGCGGCCTAAAATTTCCCTTTAGCCTCAACGTAAACAACGCAGTGTGGGATCTAATATCCCTTTTTGATTCGAGATTCGTTTTTTTGGCGTTCGTATTGGCCAATACTGCAATTTCATTCGCTGCGAAGTGATAATCAGATGCTCACCCCGCCCTGCGTTTATTAAATTGTCAGTGAGTATAGAATCAATGAAACGAGCAGTTTTGATTTAAAAAAGATAGCTAAGCCTTTAGCACAGCATTCTAAAGAAAGTATGTAGGGTTCATTCTCGAATTGGCTCACTTGTGCTGTAAACGGATACTTCACACTTTTTGCTCATGCGGGCTGGTCTTTACACGACACCGTTTATGAGGCTCCAATCGTTTTTTCCTCAACTAAACCCTCTTTTTTTCAGAATGGAGGGTCATGTGGTGTTTGTCACGTCCCTTATAAAGAAATCAACAAGTACTACATTCTGGCCATTATTAATCCGGTTCGTCGGCTTGCCGTAAGTAGGACACAATAATACTTTAAAAAGACCTGACACCCCTTTTCCCCAATTATTATTTTTTTTGCTGAGCGATTTAATATGGTGTCAGGAGACTACCCAATCAATATTTTAGCTACAGGGTCACGTATATTTTTAATAAACGTGACCTTATTAATTATTTATTAGTTAATAAATTAACTAATAAACTGCTGGAACCCGAAACCGAAACACGAGCACGGAAGCTTATGGCCGGAAGTCACGTGACTACATCCAACCGCGTTTTTTTTCCTCCGCTTCTCCGGCGTTTGAAGCAGACGACGACACCGACGAAGTTGCGTGTACCGTTTGTCGTGCGATTGTTTCGCAAGTATTTCCCTTCCGCTCGATGTTGTGCGCTTGAAAATGGATTGGCCGGTACCACGAACGACAGTTTCGAAGAAGTCGCGGCCCCACGTCCGTTGCGTTGGTTCGTCGTTCGCCGCCATCGCGTTGTCCAGCCCGCTGTACGTCGCCATATTGAGAATGACGTGTACATCTACTTTCTCTGATCTGTACAACATTTTGTTTTATCAAAGTATTTGCAGCTTTTTTGAGGTGCAAAATAGGGTTCATATTATTGTCTATTTTTAATATTAAATGTGCGCCTTAGATGACCCACGACTTTTCAGCACAAGCGAGCCAATGTGGGAATGACCCCCGCATGGTTTCTTTCCAATGCTGTGCTAAAGTCTTAGCTGTTCTTTTCCTATCAAAATTACTCGTTGCGTTGACACAAAGTTTGAACGCCACGTGACCATGGAAACGAGAGTGAGTGCGACCAAAACCGGCCAATTCTCGACTGGCCGATTTCGGGCAGAAAAGAAAACAAATTCTGAGCCGCAAATTGTGCTCTAGGCAGTCGGGCCCTTACAGGTTGTGTTCAAATAAAACCCTCAGAGAAAATAAATACCCTGTCTGTGTACCTCTAACATACCAAAATAGCACGCAAAAAACGAGAGAAAAGAACACACAAATAATAAACATTGAAACTGTCATTAACAATAACTTGAACGGAGATCTAAATTATACCACATGGAGGTAATTACACCAGACAAAATGATTATCTGATTCCCCCCAACGCCAGTTTTCTTTTAATGATATTTTCCACTTCACAGAGACAGAAATTGACTCAGAAAACACACCGTCACGCTGTTGACAAACAAGCCCGCGGGTTTGCCCACACACACATGGCGTGGGCACCGCGCTTGCGCAGAAACCAGAGTCGCAGGAGACAAAGCGTCTGCGCATGCGCAATGCCGACAGCAGCGCCACCGCAGTCGCGTGACGTCAGAGAGATGCGTTGGCGTATACGCTGACGGCAGCGCGCTCACCAGGTATCCTTCTCCGGGTCCCTTGATTTCGTTGCCATCCTGGTCAAGTATGGCGGGCAGCACGCCAAAGAAGGGCAGCGTCTGCGTCGTGGTAACCGAGTTAATAAGCTCACCGATCGCGCCCCTTCCTCTTGAAGAAGACGACTTCACCCAGTGGGAATGACGGGAAGGAGAGAAGTGGGAGTGCGCCGTTCACGCACTTGCAACCGAGTACTATGGAGAGAGACAAGACCGGTTTTGAGCCTCTTGAGACGTCTTACGACCAGCTCCACAGCAGCGCATCCGGTCCTAAGACTTCGCAAGAGGCTTAGAAACCGGTCTTGTCTCTCTCCGTCCTACTCGGTTGCAAGTGTGTGAACGGCTGAACAGTTTTTAATCGGGAAAAGTGGCGCGGCTCGGCGGCCAAAACGTGAAACGAAGGAAAGGGAATTCGAGCCTCAGTGCGGGAGTGACTAATAAGGAACACCGCTTACTCACAGCTGCTCCTGGCTTCAGCGGCGTGCAACCGGGCAGAGGGGTGATCATCTGGCCACCCTGGTCGAAACGAAGATGTCATACGTAAAGGACATGTTTAAGAAAGCTCGCGAGAGTTGCACAACTTGTTATTTTAACAGCCCTAGAAGCACCCAAGGCTGGTACCCCATTAGCGCTAAGGTTTGGCCAAGATGTGTTACAACCGTTTATTACTGCTTACGACGAGAGACAATTCACTGGCGCCATCTGTCTGGTAGACCTGAAACAACCTGAGTATATCCATGGCCTCCGAGATCCCGAAGCGCGTGCGTTCGCGCGCTTCGGGATCTCGGAGGCCATGGTACGTCCCCTAATTTGTTTTTATAGTGGGCTAATACTTTGGACAATATTATAAGCGGCCATTTTTAATAGATATACATGAAG
>JAZHYW010021585.1:0-39662 GCA_037355805.1 Ixodes ricinus
ACGTGAATCTAACAAAACCGCCATATTTTATGCGCAGCTCATCGGCCCTCTAGTGAGCAGTGTTATAAGATTTTGATGATTATGTCCAAGAGAAACCTAGGTTAGTGTTAAGGAAACATTTTACCGGATTCCAGAGTAACATTTGAACTTTGCTATTCGAAGGCCACAATAAAATAGTTACTTATATAACCAGGCTGTATAAAATTTTAAAGCCGAGCCCGAATAAACAGGTCGTAAACTCTAACCGTGAACGTACCACGCTCGCCTGGTTGAGGCATTGGTAAAAATTTGGTAGCAATACTTTAAAAAAAAGTAAAGTGCAAAACATTTTATGCAGGCATTACTGATCCTTAACTGTTAGGTATACATGTCAATCATTCTTACATTTCCGTACAACCCGGACATCGTGTCCTGTGATCCATACATATTCCGTTGAAGCAGACTCCAAAGTGATGCAGCTTCGTGTCATCATTCGTCTTTAAACTCCTGCCGGCAGAAAATGTCCAGTTAACTTCGCATACTACAAATAAGATTCATACATTTGATTCTCCTTTACTTCGCATCATAGAAACGTTCCGGGATTGAATCTGTACGGCAAGGGTCATGTATACGGCAACGACCCAAAGTGCTACCTTGATTTTGTACAACATACCGTAATTTTTCTCTACAGGAATCGTTTTAAGCAAATCGATAAAATTGTTTCTGGACTACATTTCGTTATTTTCAGTAACATATATGTAGTGTCAACTAGTGATTTTGCAGTGCCGCCAAAACATTAAGTTTCGCGACCGTCTGGGCAAGTGTTTCTAAAAATCCGATAACTATGTTGGTTTTTTTCTGGAGCTAGGTGTTTCATGTATTTCTTCCTTAAGAGGAACAAGGGTCGAAAATGTTGGAGTACGATATTTTTTTTACAGTAGGCACGCACCCGGACAGTCAGCTATCCAAAGAAGAATTAAAAATATAGTTTTCAGTTAAAGATACTTATTATCTTTGGTTGTTAAAAATGTTAATTTTTCGTCAGTCAGGGTCAGATTTGTTTTGATTAGGCTTTATTTTATAAAACTCAATTACAATTATTTGAGAGTCAAAAAGATGCTCAGCTCACTTTTACGAGTAGATGGTATATATAAAAATTACGCTTGCTCGTAACACTAAAATAATTTGCTTTAATATTGCAGGATCTAAAAAGAGTTACCCCGGAGGAAGCTTGCTTTTTGATCAAATCTTTTAGAAACACAATTACAGCTTTAAAAAAAAGGTTTTAGGACTAATTAAAATAAACTCATATTCTGGAAACCGTACAAACAGACTTAAAGTGAAATGTTACAATTAAGGGTAGCAAAAAAATAAAGAATCATTTATAAACAAGGAGTTAAGATGTGTAGGTGTACTTACAACGCACACGGTAGCATTTCTATATTCTTTCTCCTGGATTTGAGTCTCTCCTTCGTCTCCACTTGTACAATGGTATTTGCAACCTTTTGCATATCCCGGCTATTTCAGGTGCAAAACAAATCCTTAAATCAATATATAATATAACCGCATAATACATTACCAATAAAATATAAAAAAATTTTTTTTATTTCAGTGAAAGGTATAGAGGCATGATAGTTTTTTTTTCTAGAGTTCCGTCTTAAACAGAATAAGGAAGATAGTTGTCGATTGGACTCTGAAAGTGAACCGTAAATAAAATGCTGAATGTTGGCTGTTATAATGCTACTAATTTTTAAAGTAACATGTCCATAAACAGCTTAACGCCATCTTTGTGACGTACACAACAAATATAACACAACTATAAAAGAGACAAATACACAGATCTCCTTTAACACAAGTGATGTACCATAAAAGTTTACGACGATATGTTATTGCGTCAAAAATATTTGAAGGTGGCGACAATCAAACATGTTAAATTTAGGTTGCGTTCTGGTAACAGTAAGAATACAAGTGGTAAAAGTGCATGTAGCTAATAAAATATGTGAGTACAGCTACTAGGTGGTGGGACATGAAAACAGACTGAGCTAAACAAGGCAGATCAGGGTACAATTTCGTTAACAAGCTTATACAAAAAGAAAATATTCAGATAAACACGTCTATGAAACAAAAAGCATCAACCATGATAAACTCGCGTGATTTGTGTTATGTGCTTTTTTTTTAACAGGTCTCTATTTTAGTTAACAGAATCTCGATTGCAAACTCGAACACTCGTGCTACAAAGAGAGAATCAATGCCTCAAGTTGCTTTGTAAAGCGGAAGTTTAAGTATTTATTATAGCGCAGCTCTCTAAACTTAGCGGAAAAACCTCCCCGCTAAAATCTTCCCACCTAAATATACCGGTGAAATTTTCCCGCTTAATTTCGAGGGAATTTTTCCGCTAAATGTAGCGGGAACATTTTCCGCCTAAGTTTGGCGGAAAAAATTTTCCCGCTAAATCTAGCGGAGAAAATTCCCCGTTATATTTCTCAAAGAAAGTTTTCCGCTACATTTAGCGGAAAAATTCACCGCATAGCGGAAAAAATTTTTCTGCTAAATTTAGCAGGAAATTTCATCGCAAAATATAAAGGAAAAGATTCCCAGCACAATTTAGCAGGAAATGTAGCAAACATTTTCTGCTATATGAGAGGGGAGCAGGAGAGGAGGAGGAGGGGGAGGATGGGCATACCCCCCCCCTTCCGTACATACCCCTCGTCCTCTAATTCGGCTGCGCTCTAATTCGGCATTACACGGAGTAGTAAACGTCTTTCATTTTTTGTATTACTTTTATAATTTTATGTATAATTTCCTTTATTTTATTACCTAAAAATTATCTATAACTTTAACGTGATGTAACGCTCCCAGCGTGCATATTATTTTTTTTGTCTGTTCCCCTTTGCTCATTTGAGTCCTTTATTCATCTATATGCCTGTTTAAACACAGAATCTGATTATGTGCTTGATTTAATGCCAAATATGTAATACTAATGTGGGACGAAGAAGGGTTACACGAAGGTCGAGGCGACATAAAATATACATAGCCCACAGCAGGAGATCCATAAGCATCCAAAACATATCGAAGGCCTAATGAGTCATAGTGAAGTCCAATATAATAAAAATAGACATACTCAATCACAGACCTTAAAATTCACCAAGGGGCACAGCAACAATTGAACCCGGAGCATGTGATTCGTAGTCCGACGACTTTGCTTTGCGCTAAAGGAACTTTTTTTTTTTATTTATTACGTGATGTAAGACAAATATGCAATGCGAGCATACACACACACACATAATACACTGAAAGGTTTCAGCCAACTTGACTGACGTCTGGAAATGCTAAACGTCATTTAGTGCAGAGAGCTCATTAAGAAGAGGCAACCAATCCGTGTGTAATTGCTGTGTTTCAGACATTTCCCTCAAAAGTACGTGTGTTCTACAAAATATTTGTGACCGGGACGCACGTCAATGTCAGCATATCGCACAACCATACGGCACCGCCATATGCTGTGCAGGCCCAGCAGTAGCATAATGTCGTAAAAAATAACATTTTTTCCCTTCGACAGCTAAGAAAGTATGCCATTTGGAATTAATGGGAAGTCTTTTTGAGCGTCCTTTGGAGGACGTCCCAAAAAAGACCGCGTTCCAAAAGTCTAAAAAAACGTGTTCAACAATCTTCTTTTTTTACTTTTTCTTTTTCTTTTTTTCTTTGCAGGAGATTGTTGGGTGCCATTTTTTGATCATGCCACTGTATGCCTTTTTCAACAAAACCAGACTTTGACTGGGAGAGTCTTAGTATGCAGCTTGATAAAAAAGGTTTTTGCGTTCGGGGGCACTACCATTTTTTATTCGTTCTAACACAATTTGCCTTGAGCCTGCACTATACGAAAAACAATACGTGGGAATGAGAAATATAAAATCATTTAAATATTTCGTTAGACTTTTACGTGACACTCGAGAGAAGTACTCAAATGAGAACCGCATGACTAAAAGAACAACACGCACCAACAACCTCTTTCCGAAATACCCGCACAAAGGCACTGATGTTCTCGCCCAATGAAACAATAAAACCAGGAATGGCGCTGCTCAGCCTTACTTGATTGGCGGTTTGCGAAAACGGGTATTTTTTGGGTCGCAAGGGAAAATAAATCCACTGAACAACTGCATCACAAACAAATGAGAAAAACCAAGAGCACCAACTTTGACTGCACGAAAAGAATTATTGCGGCTCATAGGCTTCCCTACAGAGCACCAATTAAAAACTGCAAAAACGCGGTGCATACACTGTATGTTGATTCGCGAGAAGTGCAGCATCTGCAAAATGTCGCTACATCGCTATAAGAACTGGGTGAAAGAGAGCGCAATTAGCTGGACTAGGTATGACTTGTCGTGAACTGTTACCTAGAGTAGCCTGCGACTGTTTGCGGTGTCCATCATACTTAGCCCGAAGGCCATCCTCATCGGCGAGTCATACTTAGTCCAGCAAACTCAGCCTGCGGGTGACCGTCGGCGCCCGTTGCTGACTCCCGAATGACGTAACATAGCTCCCCATATGGACGTACCATATCCCGGAGTAGATCATAACGCACAAAAGAAATAGCGCAACCGGCGTTTGACATCACAACTTCAGACAGCAGTCAATATATAGCCGAAAGGACGCAATGAACCGCCTGCCCTCGCGATTACTTCGTTTACTACAAGGAAGTCTTTGCAATACAAGAGCACAAAAAAATTCAAGGACCACGTACTTACAACAACAAAATTAGACCCCACGAAAACCTCAAACATGCTTATGATACACTTCACTTCCGAAGGAATTTAAGCTTGTCTAGATCATTCCAAAGACCGGAGAACGCAAGAGTGTGTCGTGTGCACAGGGCTTCCGAGGTCGCACAAAGCTCCCTGTAACCAAGCATAGGAAATCATAATCGTACGGTATAATGCCCACACGATACATTTTGTGCTTCCCGGATTTATCAGAGTTATCAAAGCAAGTTTAATTTTGTAGCCACCCGGCGTTACGTTATAAACGAATGCGAAGAGATGACAACGAATGTATACAGCCGGTAGGTCAACCACAATGCGTCTCTAAGCGCCTAAAAAAAGGAGGCGATAAAATTTGAAAGGAGAGGCGACAAAGTTCCGGCCCCGCAGGCGCGATTATCTTAGGTGGCTCTAGTGAATGAAGAGGAGCCTGCGGAGATGCTGAGCAGAGCTGAAGTCCAATCTTTCAGAGTTGGAGCAATGATGGGACTCCGAAGCTCCACTCTCGATCGAGTGAAAGAAGCCCAAGAGATAGACAAAGTTTGCCAGATACTACTGGAGTATTTCAAGAACGGATGGCCGGCAAAACCAAGACATCCTGTCAACTTGTCACCTTTTAGGGAGTACAGGGGAAACGTGTATCATTGCGAAGGGTTTTTGCTTTATGGAAGCCGCCTGGTCATCCGCAGTTTCCTTCGACAGGAAATGCTGAACCGACTTCACGA
The DNA here is from genome assembly GCA_037355805.1 of Ixodes ricinus. NCBI lineage: Eukaryota > Metazoa > Arthropoda > Arachnida > Ixodida > Ixodidae > Ixodes > Ixodes ricinus. The sequence goes on from JAZHYW010021585.1 coordinate 5,459, forward strand.
GGGACACCAAGGATAGGACTCTGCGGGCAACGTGGAAAAAGACGCTGTCTGGCGGCCAGGCTTCTCATCTGAGCTGAGACGAGTGGTCAATAACTGTTCAGTGTGCTCGAAGAGTCGCAAACAAAATGCCGAACCTTTCATGCCATCGGTGACGCCTTCTCTGCCATGGCAAAGGGTGCTGCTGGATTTGTTCCACCTACGGGGCAAGAAGTATTTGCTCCGTGTTGTTGCAGTGTTTGGGTAGGGTCAGACCAACAAATGAGGAAGCGGGACACACCATCGAAGTATTGAAAGAAAGAATATAAAGAAAGTAAACTTTAGACCGCACTATTTACAAATGTAGAATTACAAAAAATGTCGTTCATCTCACAGTCAGTCTCATTGATGGTAGCTTTGAATTCGACCTTAGTCTTGGTGTTCTTGGTAGTCCTTGGTCTTGTCGTGCTTTCGGGTCGCAGCCGGGAATGAGTCTTGACTTATTTTGAGTGCTCCACCAAGTCCGTCAAAGATCGTCGCCTCTGGGCCTAGCCAGCTCCCCAACGAAGGTGCCGCTTCAGGGTCCAGTCAGCTCACCGTCGGATGTCTTCGCTTCAGGGCCTGGTCAGCTCACCGTCAAAGGTCCTCGCTTCTGGGCCTGGCCAGTTCACCGTTGAAGGTGTGGTGTGCTGTAGTGGTATTACTGGGCGCCGCGGGATCCGTGGTTGAGCCCGCCGGTGCGTGCTTGGAGCGTCCCCGAACACAACCGGCCGCTTGTTCGGGTCGCAGCCGAATGTCTGCCTGATCGTGCCGTGCTTTTCGTCCCCCTGAATTTTCTTCTTCTTCAGCCTTTCCAGAGCATGACAGCTGTTTACTGCTCTCGCTATACATTTATCACGTACTTATCATCAACAAAAGCAGAGGCTGTCATCGAACGCCTGAAGAGCATATTTGCCCGCCATGGAATAATGGCGAAGGTTCTGAGCCACAATGATCGGCAGTTCTGTCGACCATTGTCGCTAATATGACGCTACAAGCGGTCAAGTCTTCTATTTCTACCAAAATATTTGACTTCCAAACACTGCTAATAGGCTGCCGTTTGACAGTGTGCACGGTTGAAAGAAATGGTCAGCTACCTCTTGTTGTCGTTATCTTTCATTTGCCTGCTACATTTCGTATTTCCACGAGATATGAGACGCTGCGAATGGGTCCAGAGCCCGAGTGACTCAGCATCTTTCACATGTGTGGTAAGCACTGGAAAGGTTTATATAAATGATCGATCTGACTCTAGGGGACGAGGGATTATGATTGCTATCAGGAACTTTATTCCATCGTCTTTTATTCCAGTCGACTCAGTGCTTGAAATTTTGTGGGTCACAATCAGAACAGGTTTCAAAAAGTGCTTAGTTTGTGTATGGTACAGGGCACTGGACTCATAGAGTTTACCGACCACCTTACATAAACTATAGATAATGTAGAATCAAAGTTTTCTAACACGCCTATATATTTAGCGGAATATTTCAATTATCCAGGTATCAACTATAGGCAACTGCACGAATAAGAGTGAATGTTTAAAGTTTCTTCAAATGGCCAGTTATTTCCGATCTAGTAAATTGTTGCTACTCGTAACACGTGTTGGCGTCGCTTTAGATTTAATTCTTACAGCTTAATCGTGAGCAAACTTCTGTAAATGTTATTGATGAAATAACGTGATCACCACGTTTTGCATTGTATGTCTCCATCGCTCATTGAAATGCGTGACTCATTTGAAGACAAGTACTCTGTTACGGTTGAGGAGCAGTGTTTTTTTCTCTGCCCGGAGGACATACCTTATTTCATTAAAGTGAATTCAACCTTTCGTTTGAATATATAAAGAAAGCTGTGTAGACTGCTCCATAAAAGAAACCTATATTAGCGTGTAATTTATACGAGAATTTGATCAATGTTAATAAACACGATACTGCTCTCTGCCCAGGAAAAAGACAATGATGATAGTATCTAGCGATTCATATTTAACACTTGCTCGGAAATTATTTGTTTTGTTTAAAGCACGGCGTCTTGTGTAAAAATGAAACCGGCATTGTTTGCATCATTCTTATTCTTTTCCTGCTGATAACGAGAAACCAAGTACTTGAGCCCGGTGTAAAGAGTGATGTTGCTATGTTTTAAAAGGTCCATGAAAACAATCTCTAACGTTAGCTGCACACTCACTTTATTTTAATCTAAATAATGTACAATATAATTGTAGAACATTATGCATTTGCACTTATTGGTATTGCATACTGCAGAAATTAAGGCGTCCAAACAACTTAAAAACAGAAAACAGACGTATCGAGCGAGCGCTTGATGTGTACCTTTTCATTCGACTCGGCTGATGCTATTTGTCGCATTAATCCTCACAGGAAGCAAATAGAAGGACTACCGAAATAACTTTACTGGTCTCAATAATGTTTATCAATTCCGAAACTATTGTTGCTATTGAAAAAGATGCAATATTGTCGAAGGAACAGAGCGGTCACATAATTAGCTTATTTATTTTTAGTGTAAGGTGATTCCAAATCTAAGTACGGTGAACATTTGCATTGTGCGTAATTTATGATGTACTGGGATAGATTCACCTATTCAATATAAAAGACTGCAATTGCTTCCTATGTTGACTTGTATCTTAAAAGCTGTCATTAAACTATTCGCGCGGTACAATCTGTTTCAGATTGTGACACTCTCAAGGGTGGTCAAATCCTATGAACACTAATTTCTATGCAAACAAAACGCGACAAAACAAGCTGATACCCTCATCAACTTGATACCAGCGCTGCACAGTCTAAGCAATAAATAATTAATTTAAAGAAGAAATTAGCAAATAGGCAATTGTTTATAACACTTTGAATGCACTTACATCGTGAAACTCATTGTCGTTGCAGCCCTGTACAGACTTGCCCATTTTTTTCAATTCATTGCACGTTATTTCACCTGCTGAGGGAAGAAACATCGTACGTTGTCATGAAAAGGTTTGTCATTTTTTAAGCCGTGAAAGCTACACTAATGCGGTATGTGCAGAAGGGGACATAATATCGGAGAAGAATCGTCACGATAAGACGCAAATTTGACCGAATGTTTTCAATTTTTTTTTAATTGTTCAAGATAACGTTAAGGCACTAATCTGAAACTTGCTAAGCATCATAACAAAACAAAAAAACGAAATATTTATATGTTAGAAAGATTTGGGTCGCGTGAGAAGCGCGGTTGTACTCCGAAGTTATCAGTCGTGCAAGAGGTCCATGGCAAGTGGGTCGAAACCTCAGCCGTGCGTCTTTCTCGTGTCTTATCATCCGCGTTTTCTCTCTGCCAGCATTTCGCCTCTTGCGTGCGTGGTAGCTTTAGCGCACTACCGCCCTTTCCACGCGCCTCATATCTCTCTACAATTTACTTATTTTGTATATTTCGATGACGCACATGTTTCTAATTACAACTTTGTTCAATATTACTCACTAAAGATTAATTAACAATCTGTAGTAAAGTATTCGACTTTTTGTGACAATTATTCCCCTATATTAAGTCCCCCTGACCATGTAACTCATCTTCACACACCGCATTAGGGTAGCTTTCACGGTTGTTTTAAAACAAACCGGTAAAGTCTAAAAAACTTCTCCTTTGTATGTAAACACGTGAATAATTTAAGTACGATATTTAAGGGCTTACCAAAACAAGCGAGGATTACACCGACAAATGTCGCCGCCAGCATAACTTTTTGTCGCTAAAAAATCACGTTTTAAAAGTAAATGAGTGCTGTGTGAGCAGAGTTGATCCTTAACACTTCTACGTGTTAAAAGAATAAAGTTTAGCCAGCTTCTGCCTGCAAAAGGTTCATGTTGCCCTTATTTATATGAACACTTATGTGAACAAATACACGTCCAGTTATCATGCAATAACAATTCTCACAGATGTTCGCTTATTCTGCCGATGGCAAAAGCGATTACATCTGCAGTGCAATGACTCCTGCAAGGAACAATCACCTTGCCATGCGTGCCGTTACTCGGAACAATTGAATCAACACAATTGTCTCTTTGGAAACACTAACACAAAAAGAAAAGTTATTTTTTCTTAAGGGCTAAGAACTCACTTAAGGGCCAAGAACTCACGTCACTTCTTTTGTTACATGAAAAAAAAAAACATTTTTTACTCGCAATATGTATTACGTTAGACGCAATTAGGAGGAGGTCACGACCCGCTCTAAGCCCCGCCCACAGATCTGTGGCCCTGCCCATCACTACTACATTGGCTTGACTGTTCGGTCGTACATGCTCGTAAGCCTGGTGTTTTCTTTTCGCAAGATCTGGTGCGTCTAGTCTGGCGGCTGACACCGCCTACATTGTTGTACGAGCAGACGCACGGCAGCGTCCGGCATCGTCTGCTATTCCCCTCCGTCAACCGTCATCTAAGCGCGGACATGAAAGCTGCGCGTCGGCCTCCATTTTCGCCTTTGTCCGTCCGCTATTCCGCCCCGTGTAGTAAAAAACGTCTGCAACGTTCTCAAGGTGCGACCATGAAAACGACGTTCTAACGCTTTACCAGGCACGAGCCACGGTTCAATGCAAGTGTCTGTCAGCCTATTTCGATGTGCGGTAAAAAGCGACTGAGAGGACCAAAAGAAATCAACAAAATAAGGATGCAGATATTTCAGCGTTTCTGTTCGTCTTTCTTTTTTCTTTCTTTCTTTCTTTCTTTCTTTCTTTATTTATTTATTTATTTATTTATTTAGTTAGTTAGTTAATTAGCTAATTAATTAGTTATTTACTAATAATTAATTATTGCATGGCATCCCCGAGCAAGATGGGTGAGCATCATGATCCACAATCAGAAACGGGACCTAAAAATATTCGCTTTCGTAGGTTAAATTCTTCCAAATTTGATAGCTACTTTCCTTTCGGAGCGAGATGACTGCACCAGGACAAACGTGATGCGAGCCGAATGCGAGATTGCCTCCAGCCAAACGGCTCACAAAATCTTACCCGTGCAGTAATGTTCTATGAATTGAAAGCATGGTTGGCAATCACGACGCTTGCACATTTCGGAGAGCCAATTTTACAGGAACCAACATCCTTATTCAGCATCAACACGCGCAAACGAACAAATCAAGCCAGATCAAGCAACAAACGTGACGTGGGACGCTATAGGCTTAGGCTAGTCCCGCTACGAAACCAAGCGATCCGCAAAGAGCTTCCGAAGGCGCGTACATGCGACAGAATTGTTTGCTACAAACTTGGTCGGTGGAGGTCATGTTCATCTAAGCACCCTTTGATGAACGCAGAACGACTCACACTCATGAAAATAAACGAGCTCGACGAGCTGTTCCCGTTCAGCACTCCGGAAACGCCGGCAGCCATGTTGGTTTTCGTTTAAAACCGAACCGGAAAAGGCAGTCCAGGATATTTTCGAAAACAATTACTGTATTTATTTTACTTTGTTTTGCAAACATAAAAATATTGTCTATAAAAATGCGATTGCGGCACGGGGAAACAATATTAGAACGAACGTTTTACGTGTTAATCATCCCTACAAGCAATGACTGCCGAGATCTGGTGCACAAGCACCTTTCGTTATGGCCTGGGCCAGTGCTACCCCCCCCCCCCCCCCTCCATGTTGCGTGTCCTAAAGTGTAAATATCGCTCAAAAATATATTTTTTTATTTCCGGGAAACATTTACACACAAAACGTTGGCCCATTGATTAAAAATAATTTGTTTTCTCTTTAATAAAACTAAAGAAATTGCAAGACGCTCCAAAAGAAAAAAAAGTCGCCCCTTTACCGTACTAGCGTGGCGAATGCGGTGGTAACACAGAATGTGATGTATGAGTGTCGAGAAACGATGTACACATGTGCAAACTGGTTGGCGCGAAGCAGCCCTCTGTCGTGCAAAGTAAGCGCGTAAGCGCTCCGTGAATGTCATTTCTTGTGGGTGCCATTTTCTGCGGTTGCGGTGCTACACCGTATTCAGACTGGCGGTTGAACCGAGCTCGCAAAGCGGTTGCGAACGCGGTTGCTTAAAGACTCAATACAATTTCACGCGTGTTTGATGATGGAAATGAGAGGATCGGCTTCGCGGTTGCGATTCGAATGCCAGTGGGAATGCACCTTAAATGCGACTTTCTCATATCCTCTTGCAGTGTGAGACGCGGTAGACGGAGCGGCAGGAGAACAGAACAATTAGAACACAGCAGCGCGGAGCTAAGCCCTGACACCAGCTCACGGCAAAGGGAGTCAAACCCTCGGACTAGATATATTTGAAAAACACATTAAAAGACACAGAGTGTACGGTCTTTAATGGTGAGTTACACGGCCTGAGGGGCATAACGGAGGGGCTAACTGTCACGATAAGATTATTCCTTAACAAAGATCTATTAATCACTTTTAATTAAATTAGTGATGAAGCGCATCTTTTCAAAAACAAAACCTCGTGCGCGCCATTAAACAAAACTAAATCAATCAATTAAAAAATAAACTTGATGCGCGTGTTTTGTTCTTTTAGATCCTGAAAATGCATATAAATTCAACACGCTCGCCCTGTTTATCTGGTTCACATCTAGCGCGTTTTCAAATACCCAGCCTTACAAGGCTCCCCCACGGGCTTTCTATGTGGTTTTTGATGATGCTATGCAAGTTTATCATTAAAACCATGTTTATTTTTACAAATTAAAATTAATTAACACGTTTTAGTTCAATATTTGACTTGATGTAGCCATGGTTTCAAAGGCTAATCGTGACGATTGTCCCTCTATATTGTGTCCACCTGGCTGTATGACTCTTCCGCACAGAACGCATTATCGCAGCTTTCATAGTTTTTTTAGAAACAATTTTGTAAAACCTAGAACAACGTCATGTATAGGGTATCGTCTCCTGAGTATAGCAATAAGGTAAAACAGAAAGGTAAGTGGTGACGCTTTACTTCCAATTAATCGTGAATTTCTCAAATACCTTTTCTAGAACCCCTTCTTCTTTAAATTGTCCGACATAAAACTTGAAAGCTGAACCTTTCTCGCGGGTTTATCGGTACGCAGACAGTACTGGTTTGGTTTTGGCTGAGAATGACGGTTTCTCAAGCACCCGGTTGTCATCTTCTGGTTATGAATCATCAACCAAGCACGGCAATAATATCCCAACAAATTAAGTACAAAACGAGCGTGTTGGTAACAGTAACTAAACATGAGGAAGATACATAGAAAAGGGGGACGGCTTCAACACCAACGTTTTATTTTTGTGCAAGTTCAAATTAGCTTCTATTTGTAGAAAAGTCAACAACCCCGGTCCAGCGCCCCTTGCCAGAAAAAGCACCAGACCAATTATGGGGTTGTCCTGTGCTTGTCCTCCGTGTTTTATTCTTTCAATTTTATGTATTCATGTTCAACCCCCTCGCCTTCACCAGACCAGCCAATTACGTAACCTGCTGCAAAGAGTGCGTGTATTCGATTCCCATGTCCTGAGGTGCTAAATACATCGGACAGACGGGCCGATGCCTAAACGATCTGGTGAGGGAACATGCAAGCGAGATCAGGAAATCAGCCTCCGACACTTCGGAGATTAGTTACCACCTGATCGCCAAACACAACTCAGAGTACAGCGAACCCTGTTCGGCCGACCTTGCTTCGACCACCAGGATTGGAGGTGACGCCTCAAGATACGGACGAGAGATCATGGAGGCCTTCGCCATGCACCAAAGGATGTACGCCATGGAGCAAAGGATGTACGCGTTTGTTTTATTTAGACAAAGTGTTGTGTAGAGTAGTTGCTGTTTTTACCATGCCCTGTAAGTGTACGCGTTTCTTTTATTCAGACAAAGTGTGGTGTATAGTAGTTCTTGTTTTTACCATGCCATGTAAGTGCAGGGGCACCAGACCTGGACAAACTACCTCATGGAAGCTTTTTGTCTGGTGCCCTCAGCACAATATTGCTGAAATAAATATTACTTACTTACTTACTTACTTACCACACTCAAAACAACTTCGGGTCCCCCTCCATAGGCTTATCCAGGAGGGAGATAAACTTCCTGGGGCCAGAGCTGACGTCTCTCGTTTCCGCGGCTCCAAGCGATTAGATGTCACCATCACGGGATCGTCCTTCACTCTCTTGCCTCTACCCACGCAGCACAAGACGTCGAGATGACATCGAAATAAGGTCCTCGACGTTGGGCGACGTCGAAGTCCTTAACAAACTTTTTATCGACGGCATTGGTACGTCCACATGAGAGGTTCCGACAACGTCAAACACGCGACGTAGTGACAACGTCATAAGCTTCACCTCGACGTCTTCAACAGTAATCGACGTCTGTTCGACGTCTTGTATGAGAAGTTCTTTGAACGTCGAGCACGAGACGTCATAAAAATGTCCTGAGCAACACCTTGACGTCTTCGACATTAATCGACGTCGGTTCTACGTTTTCTCCGGGAAGTTCTCTGAACGTCGAGCACGAGACGTCCCAACAATGTCCTGAGCAACACCTTGACGTCATCGACATTATTCAACGTCAGTTCTACGTTTTTCGGGAGGTTCTTCGGACGTTGAGCGCGAGACGTCCCAAGAATGTCTTAGCAACACGTTGACGTCATTGGCGATAATAGACGTCAGGTCTACGTTTTCTCCGGGAAGTTCTTATAACGTGGAGCGCGAGACGTCCCAACAAGGTCCTGTGCAACACCTTGACGTCATCGACAATATTCGACGTCATTTTTACGTTTCCTTTGGGAGGTTCTTGTAACGTTGAGCGCGAGACGTCCCAACAATCTCTGAGCAACACCTTGACGTCATTGGCAATAATAGACGTCAGTTCTACGTTTTCTCCGGGAGGTTCTTTGAACGTTGAGCGCGAGACGTCCCAATAGTGACTGAGCGAACACCTTGATCACCCTAAACAAGCGCCTTATAGAGCCCGAGGTGCTGTCACATCACTTCTAAAATTTCTCGTCAATGTCAGCATTTTTTATACTGTGCATGCAATCCACATTTCAACCTGGCTGAGCTGCTGAAATCTCTTACAATATTATCATTCTCGTGAATGTTTTATAGCAGGAATTGCTTAAAAAGCCGAGAATTCACAACAACAAAAAACAGGATTTAGCTCGAAGTCAGCGGGGCTGCTAACAGCATTTTTAGCGTTTCTAACTTAATATCAGCGTCTTTGAAGCTGTAAGAGAATGACAATAATGTAAGAGATTTCTGCACCTAAGCCAGGTTGAAGGGTGGACAGCATGCACAGTATCGAAAACGTTGTCATTGGCGAGCAATCTTAAAAGTGATATGACAGGTCCTTGGGCACTATAGGACGCTTGTTTAGGGTGACTCCGAATTACACCCAAAACTGTCTAACCATGGAAGTGGCCGAAATTACCGATTACTAGGAAGAATGACGAAAATAATCCCTGGAGAGGGGGACAAGAGGGACAAAGGACAAACACAAATCTCCAAACACAGCTAGGTGACTGGTGACTTACACCGTTCCCATGATTCTTGGACAGCGGGCCGGGGCGCTTGGGGGATTTAGCAAATGGGCTATTCCGTCCGAATATACATGCTTTCGCGAGCATACCTTCAAACGACGAAGCCACCAGATTCGGTTGACTCCATCGTTCCACGGTGACCCATGTCGAGACCGGTGTAAATTGACATCCCGTTCAGTCTAGACGTATGCTCGACGTTTTATGGTCGTTAAATGGGACGTTATTACAATGTTGACATGACGTTATCACAGACGTGCGCTCGACATTTTATGTCGTTAAATGGGACATTATTTTATCTTTAATGACGTTTTCAATTGACATCCTGTTCAGTTTAGACGTATACTCGACGTTTTATGATCGTTAGATGGGACATTGTGTCAACGTCGATACAACGTTATCACTTGACTTCCCGTCCAATTTAGACGTGCGCTCGACGTTCTAAGGTCGTTAAGTGGGACGTTATGTCGACGTAAAATCCACCCTTTTTTCCAGACATTAGCCTTTCCATATTACGTCGAAGGGACCTGACGTTCAGACTTTCGACGTTCTTTCGACATGTGGTTCCTGACGTCATCACCTTCTTTCGACGTCTTTTCAACGTGTCTGTGCTGCCTGGGTACACCCTCTCCTATCGTTTTTCCCCCTTTCCAGTGTGGCGTCTTTCACCATCCCCTCTTTCAACTATATATGCAAACTTTGGGTCAATAAATGTTGTTGCTAGTTGGAAGTCTTCGTTGTCCGTCCCCCTTTCTATGTATCTTCCTCATGTTTAATTACCCCAACAAATGTTTGAAAGTTAATGTTTCTAAGTCAATGCCCAAACAAACGTTTTAAAGTCTACATCTAACAGATGAAGCAAAAATACGTATTATAATAGTGTATTTTAAAAATAAATGTGCATGTGGCGATGACAATGTTACAGTTATTTCAATTAAAATAATAATGGACTTGGAGGCATCTCCTCTTGTTCATATTTGCAATCGAATAATTATTTCTGGTATTCTCCCAGATAAAGTTAAAATTGCTCAAGTTTGCGTTTTCAACACATGAAAATTTCAGAAACGAGGGACCAAAACTTCTATTGCGCCCTTTTTAAAAAAAAAATTCGTAGAGAAAATAATTAATTAAACATTTTACTTATTTCTCACAATTAATAAAGATATATCCGAGCACCACTTTCGTTTTCAGAAGAATAAATCAATCGAGTCAGTCTTTCTGCACATTAAAAATAATATAATACCTAACATAGAAAACTCTACCTACACAATTGGTATATTTCTAGAGTTTAGAAATTCATTTCACTTTAGAAGCATGAAATATGACTAAAATTTAGCTTTGTACCGAGTCAAGGGCAACGCACTAGGAACAATTCGCAACTGTTTCTCCTGAAGATTTCAGTAGATTTAAATCACACAACGCGTCAATAATATATGGTATCTCAAACGGTTCTATACATGGCCCTTTGTTATTCATTTAATACACAAATAATACTGTAAGCATACCTGAAACGCGATATATACTTTTATGTGCTAAGGATACAAACGCCTTATTTTGCTGGTAAGTAGGCCTAGTTTGTTTCAAACAAACTTCAAATTTCTGGCTTTTGGGTTTTATCTGTGTTGTTAAAAATAGAATCAACTTCATCTAAACACTAATAAATCAAAGCTTGTACTGTTGAAGCCAAAAGATAAGCCTATTTGGTATGACCTAAATGTATATTTTGAATGGTAAAACATTTAGCATGTTAAAACACATATGCTTTTTAATATTTTTTTAAGAAACACTTAGTTAAACTCAACTTGCTGAGAAACTAGATGCTCCATAAATAAAGCAAAAGACATTCTAAATAGGTTTCGACAGATAATATCAAGACGGTTGAAGTTACAATTATACTATTTACATATTTATTCGCTCCTACAGTAATGTATAAATGTATGGGGGGAGACAACACGAAATATTTTTGTATGCATATCAGGCGGTGCAGTAGTAGAGGGAAGTGATTTAAGTGTTGCGAGTGCTACAGGTTGTTCGTGTTTGTCTCATTCGTGCACTTCGTTTCCTCCATGTTAAGGATTGAGGATTGATAGAAGCGCAAAGTTCCTAAAAAGTTGAAGGAATTTGTTCTTTAAAACGCAGTTGCAAAAGTTCATTTGAAACAGCCTCTAAATGAGACAACTCAAATAGTAACTAGAAATGCTAAAATAACTAAAACACTGCAATTTTTATATAATCATATACGCATTAAAAAAAGCTTCAAATCTCTTTCTGATGTTAATTCATGTCGTATATAACACTTTTTAAGAAACTCAACAATTCTGGAAGTTTACGTTTTATCATTTGTTCTTCGTAACTTGTCTTTGTACAAATGAATCTTCAGAATATTAGTTCAACGTGTAGGTTATGTGACTAGTTTTCTAGATAAGCATACTAATTGAACAAGAAAATGTGTATGATTTATTATTTCGTGCCTATAGCCTAGGCCTTAAGCGATATGCATACATTTTGTGAATGTACATCATACAATATTTCTTAAACCGAGGAGCAGACGGGTTATAATATAAAACGTTTTCCTAAATTTCTTATAACTTTTTTGTACTTCACCACACTAAATGAGAGTAATTTAGGTTGCAATAAAATAGTGTGTTGTATAGAAGTTTGACTGTAGTAAGTAAAGTACTACCATACGATACTTGACAGTTCTGACGCGACGTAGTTTGTATGGTCGTCCTACGTCGTCCGTTTTGTGAATAACACACCAAGCGTTTAAAAGACTGACTATTTCCATTTCTGAGTTACGCTATTTGATATCTTGATCGATACATATAGACCCTTTTACTGTTTACAAACATGAACCGCCGCTTGCGTCCCAAGCGATTTCCGGTCGCTCCGTCTTCGCAAGCCTGTCGAGCTTGCTTATGTCACCAGTGTCAAGAAAGTATAAATGCTACACGAACGACAAAGTTGGAGATTTAACGAGGTCCTTCGGCTGTACAACTTAAAGCCTTGGAGTAGACAAATTTACTTACAAGAATGTCCGAAACATTTTAACAATCTCGTATTCCTTCCTTTTTTTCGGCGTTCACCTAGAGAATCGGTGGTTAAACGTTTTATCGACATTTCAAGCAGCGGCTCTAAGGCGGGCTTTGTTCATTCTGTTTATGAACCGGAAGCTCGCTGGGTGGCGTTTACCATGAAAAAGGTCTTATATAGATCGCAATGAAACGCCGTGCAACGACAGCATTTCTCGTTAATGTAAGGGCTTTTTTCTGTGTTTTCTTCTACGCCGATCTTCAAAATAATTGAATTTTCAATCACTTTTCTTTTGTTGTGAAAAGTTCCCTCGTAGTTGTAAACTGTATACCTGATCCCGGAGGCAGTGCAATACCCGTCTTTCGGAACCACAGGGGTGAAGACTGGAGCAAAACGCGGCAAATACTGAGCATTGACATCGGTGGTCCCGATAGAAAAAACAAGAAAGAAAGCGACAGAAGAGCACGAAAAAAGACGAAAAGTTTAGACGTGTTCGTTTTGCCGCGACAAGTTGAAGTTGCTCGAGTGCTCTTCAACTTTACTTATGTTTATACAATGCAAGATTTGGTTCCTTTCCTGCAAAGGAAGCTTGAAAAGTACCAAGTAAATACCTTACAAGCGATGTTTTGCTGCTTTGTTCTGCATATTAAGGCGTCGCCAGCGATATGGGTCCATCGAGTCCACCAACTGGGACCACCAATGTTCGCGTCAGTGCCCCGCCGTTCCGAAGCGGACCAAATGCGTGGGACCTTTCTTAATAATTTATTATTTGAACTCTATAGTCGGCGCTCGGGAAGGCAATCTTCGCAGAGTCGTGAGCTGTATAGCCGATCCCGGAGACAGTGCAATACCCGTCGGTTGGCGCTCGGGAAGCCACATCGCCACTGAAACGCTACGATATATTTTTTATTTCTCCTACCGTCGTCCTATAATCAATCAGATGTGCCCATCGATGAGCTTCGTCTTCGAAGATTGAATGCAACTCGCGTTTCGATCTGCGATTATTTCGGACTGCCTGTGTGACTTCTGATTGAATAGGCTTGTGTTGTGCTTCAACATTTGTTTCGTTCGGTTTCTCGTGTATCGTTCATTAGTGTAAGCTTACTTCGTGTTTAAATTTCTGTTTCATTCAATTGATTCTGTGACTAACAAATAAATGCTCTCCATTTCAGTCTATAAATTAGGTTACTTCAAGTTGAATCTGATACATTCGATATGCATTTTATTTCACTTGACTCGTCACGCAGATTTTGTCACACATAAAACATGTGGCCGTGTAGTTCTAACCGGTTTTTTTCTTCCCTAGCGATTTGCTTAGTTAAACAACGATCGCAGCTGCGATCATCGTGTATATAGCAAACAATACACAATGCACCATCTGGCACCATCTGGAATTTTCCCTACGACATTCGTTTCGCTGAAAAAACAAACTTAGGCAGTGAACACCGCTGGGCCGCACCTCAGCGAAAATGCAGATAAACAAGGGAAAAAATATTACGTGTGTAACAAAGAGCATTGTTATGCTCGACGCAATTCAGTACAAATACATATTCATACACTGTGAATGTGAAAATGTAAAAGGGCATTCATCCACTTGGAAAGGTTCTCCAACTTGTGAAACGTTATACCTGTGACGTTCGCTAGTTGAATTCACCTTTGCGGCCGAGACCAAGTTCTCGAATGCAAAAGAAAGAAGCAACGGTTTAAAATTAGCTCAGGTTTATTTTAATATAGATTAGATATATTGTGACAACGCAAGTTTATCGCCATTCACAACCTTCACCATCAAAGTATACATTATCATTAACATCCACAACCGCGCATCGCCTGCACGAGCGATGCTTGGCTTATACTAGAGCTCGCGGGGGAGTACTGCTCCGAGGCTCGTGCTAGTAAAGCCGGTGGTTTAAATCATTATTGTTACCCCTGTACATATCTTCATCCAAATAGATATATAATCTCTTACTAACTCTCCCAAGGTATATGCTCTTGTAACGCTCAACTTTTAACGCAACAGTGCCAGGCATGCACAACGATAATGGCCCATCGTAAGCCTCTACCGTCTTGCCGGTGAATATTCACCAGACCAATGTTGTCCTTGCAACCCGGCGTTGCATCCGTCCGGTCAAAATGCCGACTTAAGCCGTTGTCGTCACACAGTGGCAATTAATGTCGAACGGCTTACACCAGCTTACCCATTATGTTCCAGTTCAATCCTCGGTGTTGGCCCACCGATTCAATTCATAGCCCTGGGTGAACCAATTTTGCCCAGTATTAACGTGCAGTTCCCCCCAGTTTTAGGCACCGATGCCCTTGACTAAGCCAATTTATTTCGCGTTTAGCTGCTCGTGGCATCCATAGCTCTGGATAAGCCACTTTCATTCTGTTTCACCGAGCTGTGGGTTCAGGGAAATCTTTATGCTAGCATGCAGAATTTCTAACAGTCAAATCTGTAGTATTGATGACTAAACAGTGGAAAGTTATGATTCGCCTTAAAATTAGGGAGCACTTTGTCAATAAATCAGCAACGAAGTCAGTGCACTACTACTACAGCAAAGGGTACAGCTTGCAATTGTTGCCCTTTGCACTTTGTAGATATTTTAATATTTGAGTGCCTCCAACATTGGAGTAGCCTGAATACCCAGGCGCATTTTTATTAACAATTCCAAAACCACCCTAAATGTTGCTGTATCCTACCAACAGTTTAAGTAGTAACATAGTAACGTAGTTATGCTGCACGAAAATATATAAACCAATATATAATATATTATATATATATATATATATATATATATATATATATATATATATATATATATATATATTGTGGGAATTTGAACACTTTACCCCTGATCCTCATTGAGGTAAATGCCCACTCCGTAGTCCGCTGTTTGCGCGGCTACGGCCGGGTCCGTCCATTGACTGCCTTATTTTGGGGCACCGGAGGACGAGAGAAAACACTAACACAGTGAGTCCGTTTTCGACTGTTTATTGACTCAAATGCCAACACGCTTCGCTCTTAAACAAGTTTCCCGCGCTGCCGCATTAGACAGAATACGGGAAGTCGGAGGCCCACAAAGAAAAAGCGAGCTCCGTAGAGCCAGGGCCTCCGCCGACGGTCCCGGCCGTAGCAGTCCTCGATATCGAGCGACGGAGTGGGATCGACCTCGTTGTGCAGAAAGGCAAGTCGAATCCCACATTTGGCGACCCACGTTGGGCGCCAAATGTGGGATTCGGCTTGCCTACTGCACCACGAGGTCGATCCCACTCCGTAGCTCGATGTTGAGGACTGCTACGGCCGGGTCCGTCCGGAGGCTGCCGTGGACTCCGAGGGAGGAATCACTCCGAAACACAAAGGTACTGAAGAAGCGGGTTTATTTGGCACCTGTGCCACCACGCTGTGCCCGTCGGCAAAACTAATAAAAGAAAAGAACGGAAAAATGTCGGCGCTGTCGCATTAGACAGATTCACCTGGAGGGGCCCCACGCTGCCGTATTAGGCAGATTCGTGGAAAGGGGGAAGCTCCAAAAAGAAAGAGGCTCCGTGGCCCAGAGCCTCCCCCACGAGAGTCTCGGCCGCCGTTCGCGGCCCGCTTATCTAGCCAGCGGAAAATGGACGCGCCCGGGGTAGGTGGTGTGGCTTATCCCGCAGATGGGCCGCGTCCACAATCATTTCCAAAGGGTGCGCCGGAGGCACGTTCACCCAAAAGGGCGAGGGTAGACACGCCCTCTTCGAGGAATGCGGCCTTGACCCGTATCCGGGATGACGTCGCCATAACGCTCCCACGGCCTGCGTGTGCTAGGCCTAGATAGGGAGACGGGGAACATGTGGTTCCCCCAATATATATATATATATTCAAATATATATATATATATTCCTTGTTTATTTTTTATGTTTTTGCGTGGACTGGGGATGATTATTTCGGGCTTTCTTAAAATAAAATTCTTCGCACACCGCTGTTAGCAGCACCGTCAGTCTGTGTCGTGCACAGCATGGTCGACTTCTTGTTTTGTGTTGGTGGATCAGGTGAATGCATCGCTTACATTTCTTGAGGCGCGTTGGGCTCTGCCCCTCTTCCTGTCAGGGGAAGCAGCGAGGAACCGCCCGAAGAGTTGAATAACGTCCGGCTCCGTGGTGGAGCCCATGGCGGCAGCCTGCGCAGCAACCTGCTCGTCAGGTTGTGCGGGAGCCTGCCCTCCATCCTTTCTGGATGCCTTGTTGACGAACTTGCTGCACATCTGCAGGATGCCAGCTGGAAGAGGTTAACCAACGCGTGCTCCTTAGCTGCATGGCCACAAACCGACAGAAATGCATGCACGAACCACACAACAGCTCTTGATTTTCTCTAATTCAAGATTAGAAACTGCGACACATGTGTAAAGTTCCCTCTTAGAACAAGTGCATCTTCAACATTCATTTTGTTATTTATGCTCAGAATTCCTCAAACTGGCAATGGGTAAGGAATAAATAACAGCAGAAATATTATAAAGGACAATACAAGATACAAATACATGAAATCAGTGTGATTCTGATGTCCATGAAACCTTATTTGAACAATTTGAGAGCTGTATAATAAAATATAAAGGATGTCGCCCCAAAACGTTTACACGCCCAAAACCGTAACAAAAGGCTCGAGGTACACCTAAGCACTTTTTATGAGTTGTGAATGCGAAAGCATGAATGTCGTTCTTGCGCACGTCTTCGTGAAGTGACCGCGCTGCGCTGACATCGGCCGTGCCGCCGCTCTGGAGAGCGACGGCACGGCCGGTTCCTTTCCCGCGCGCTGGCGGTCTGCCCGAGCGCGCCAGCCGATTCCTTGTTCCTTGACTGCGCTCTATTGGGAGCGGGGAAACTAGGTGCCGTTTGGCTAGGCTCTTCGCGCGGCTTCAAAGCTGGAAGCCATCAGATCGCAGCTTCACTTGGAGAAAGGAGTTTAGGTGCCGTTTGGCGTGGCTTCAAAGCTGATGAAGTCAGCTCGCTCGATGGGACAGTTAATGATTTCGCATTAAACGTCTACCAAATGCATCGAGTAGTACCGTGTGTTTCCAAAGAAAAAGAAATGTGGTTTTGGCATCGAAAAAACAACACTTCGTTGAAAAACGCTGAGACAGTTTGAAGCTGACTTAGCTGTGGGTCAGCCGTTGTCCTGTCGCTTTCGTTTCTTTTCTTCGTCCATTGTTACTGAGGCTGTTATTCATCATGTTTAACTTCTACCAACTCGCTCAATATACTACCCTGCAACATAACAAGGGACACCTTTTGATCGGTATAGATCTTGATTCAATTCACATTCAGATTTCGGGGCATTGGAATAACTTGCCACACGAATGTGTTGTCATAAAGCCAATGATCGCTTCTATTTTATGAACTGACAGAAAGACGAAATATCGCTGTCTCTCTAGAATACAAAAGAGAAAACTTACGTACCACATAAGGGCAGAATTCAAGGGCATGGATAGACAGACAAACAAGAACTACAATTATTATCACTAACAAAAAAACGCTTCCTTGCAACAAAGAAAAAATATTTACCTGTAAAACGCGCGGTTCTGAGAACCTTGACCACACGTCGCACCCGGCCTCCGCATGGCTGTCGCGAGTCCCCCAACATCCGAAAACGGGAGAAGGCGCAAACCCTCCTCACCCAGTGGTCCCCACCGTTTCGGAGAACAAGCGGGGTCTAGAGTCTCCAAGCGTTCGAGCTCTGCCCACCTCCTTCCACCACACACACATACATGAAGGACACACAACTGCGCCGCAGACGTCGTTGGACCCTCGGGGCGCCAAGCGACTCGGCAAGAGACGCTGTCCCCGACCAGGTCCGGCTAGAGGAATAAACAGCGTATAAACTCCGTTTCATCTTATGATGGACCGTAGTCGCCACTACAAACCACCGGAGCCAATCATATGCCGTGTGAGCGTAACGTTATTTTTTAAACAATAAATATAACGCGCGGAGCACGTAGTCACATGATGATGGCCCCCAACGCTGGTTGGACTGAAGTAGATTGGAGCGTCTGCTACGGACCGCTCCGACAATCCGGTCTTCACGCAGGACAATCCGATAACGCTCCCAGTCGGTCAAACTTGGTAGTTATGCCAATGCCCAGGTGCGTCTCAGTGACAACGCGGTGCCAGGTAGTGAGGCCAAACAACAGCGGTCATGACGTTCCGGCCGCTTGCTGTCCGAAGCCATACGAGGACGCACACCTGCCACGTGTCTGTCGAGCTCTCCGCGCCTTGTACCAGGGTTCTTGCAGTGGGGACTCGTGAACATTTTAGGGTGCTTCGGACAGTACAAATCACCCCCCCCTGCCTATGCCGAATGCTTCCCCCTACTTGCAAATATCAGCTAATATTCCAACATCTTATTTGTTTTTGAGCAGGAATGTTGGTTGATAAGCAAACCTACCACTAAAGTGTAAAGTATTTTGTAATTTTAATAGAAGTTACTTTGAAAATGTAATTAAAGTGAAGTAGTAGTATTGAAATAAAAATGTAATTGAAAGTTACTAAACTACTTAGAAAAGTAGTTAAACTCCAGTGAGTTGAGTACAGTAGTTGAACTACGTAAAAGTCTGAAACAAATACATCTGTTGCCGCACGTTATCACGAAATGTTCATTATTTAAGCTTTAATCAAATGCCGTAGACTCAACATTTATTGTTAGCTTGCAGAGACACATTTAGGTCTAAACAATTTTTTAACCAAGAACAGTAGAAAAATAGTGGTCAATTTTTTTTGCTTTTCCTGTGAGATTAGGACAGTCTTTAAAACGTATGTTCAGTAAAGATTCTGGAAACCTGATAACAATGATAAAGACCAACACGTACAGTGTCATCAAACGTAAATTTGAGAGCTCAGAGATCTAAATATTTAGTGTGAAATTCGGAGCACAGTGTACTTAAAGGATAACTGCAAAGAAAAAAAGATTTTTTTAAAACAGACTAATTGGGACAAGCATGTCGAAAAACCATTTTCCCGCGAGAAAAAAAAATGTTACATCAACATTTATTGCGTGAGACTGATTTTAGGTTGCGGCTATTTCGTCCGTTTTAAATCGCGCGCTACAAAGTTGTTGTTCCGTGACGTTTTGCACCGATTGGGCGCGTTCAGTAGCGGCTCCCTCAGCTCCGAACGGAGTAACTCGAGTCGGAGTCCTCAGAGCGCCTACTGAACGGCAAAAACAAACACGCGTCTCCTCAGCTGCTTCTACGCAATTTCCGCTTCCTCCCCTGTGCCAGACGGTCTCCGAATAAAATGGAAGCAGACGATGCCGAGCACGATCGCTTTTATTTGACGCCGGTATTGAAGAAGTCTTGACAAGGTCGTTAAAGAAAAAGCGAGTCACTGTACACATCAGCGCTGCTGTTCGAAGCGATCCAACGCGATCGAGCCCTTCGCAGGGCGGTGCAAAGGCTGCTTCTGTTATAAAAACAGACAAAAACGTCGTCAGCACACGCAAAATATGGAGCTCAGCGAATCTCCGCCGCCGGTTGCGATACTTTTATACGGCCATACATTTGTTCTGCCCTTCGTTACGAACTTCCTATAAAATGTATTCGTATACACACGGGAAGTTCGGCCGCGCTCGGCGATCAAGGTTTTGTCGGCCGAAGCGAGCGTCAGCCAGCGTACACCCCGATTTAGCTACGCAAACAAAACATTAATCGGGATCATGCTCTGCGTGAGTGTCCAACCGGCTACCAAAGTCGCGTTCACACCCTGCCTTGCTCTGTTCAACGCGGACAGGACTATCGTCGATATTCACCGAGTTTCCGTGCAACGGCGATCAAGACACGGCGTCAAATGAACGTTTACGTTGTTTATTAGCATATTCAAACCAAACAAAGTACGGTCCAATGCATTTTCCGAAAAGAGCCTTACCTGGAAAAGAAATTCGAACGCGTTATTCGTCTTACCTTGAGCACTTTTCATTAACAAAAGCGAGCAAACCGCACACCCGCGACAAAACCGACGCAGCTTATCCCGCCATTATTTTTTTTTCTCTTTTAGCGCCGGAACTTTGTCGCGATCCGGAATTACGTCATGCTGCGCTCCTTTCACTCCTCATGCACCGTCTCCGGAGACGGTGCACGAGAGCCTGACTCCGAAAACTCGGAGTAACGTGCACCGGAAGTCGCTTTTTGCCGTCTAGTGGAAGGAGCGCTGACTCCTTGACTCCTGGAGCCGCTACTGAACGCGCCCATTCGGTGCTATACTTCTCATTGGCTAAGAGTTTGATTGACAGCTTAGATCTTGGTTGTTAAACCTTTGTTATATGTTGTAATTTCCTTTTGAGCGGCATATTTTTACGTTTAAAGAATAACCCGTGTAATGAGAGTTATTATTTTTTACAAAAGGTTTACAAGACGGGCACTTCCGTTTGAATTCATACCATAACAAACAAAAGCTTCGCCATTCTTTTCATGGCCGCCGAAGCAGTCTCTGCTCCCGCCTGTCTCGCCTACCTCGACTAGTCGTTTCGTCTGAAGTGATCAGTGTTTCGTGTTGACCCAGGTGCTTGAGTGAGACTTCCTGAAGTGAAGTAGTGTGTGTTTAGCAGCTGTCGGCCAGTGTTAGTGATAGGAAGCGACGCGGGGTTTTGGCTTTCATAGCGCGGTTTGTTACTTTCGTTTTCCTCTTGCTTTCTTAGCGTGCTTTTTTTTTTTTTTTTTGCTTGCGCGTTCAAATGTTGATTTTTTGGAGATGTCAGCTCCTGTAAAGCGGCGCCATTGCTCTCTAAAATACTGCGAGATGAGTGATCGAGACAGCGAGTCTTCCAGCAGCCATGTCGCCTCGAAAGATCACAAGCTGAATGCTATTTGGCTGCAGGCAATCGGGCGTTCGCGTAGCGACAAACGAGTCCAGGTATGTTCTCGTCATTTCGCTCCGGAGGCCTTCGAGATTCGCACCAGGTGCACCGAACGTCCGCGACTGCGACACAGCTGTTACGTAAAAGATCTGGCACAGCCAGGTTATTACGTAACAGCTGTCCGCAGAAGCCTTCGGACGTCCGAATTCTGCTTTAGACGACAGATTTTTTTTTCTCGGCTTCCGAATCATCTTACGTAAAGTTGTTTAAATTGAATGTGTACTGTTATCGTAAATCTTGGCTTGTGATTACGCCTTTGTAGATCATCTTATTCGTTTTGCTGGAGAGACGCAAACGACGGGCATAACAAAATCGTTTGCATATTCCGCATACCTCGCAGAAGAACTTCCCCAGTCATCTTGCGAAACACGGAGTCCGCACCGTCCTGACTTCCCAGTCTTTTACCTGCTTTAGAGCAGTTTGTACCTGCTAGTAGGTATGCCTACTGAAACTGCAACTTGGGACAGTGCCAGAGAGGAAAGAGACAAAGTTGGGAAAGCTTGGTCGCCCTCCCCAATTTCTGAACTCTCAAGTGATTGTACCATAATAAATGCACCAACGCCTCTTCCCAAAATAAAGAAAAAGCACTATGTTCACTACGTAAAAAATGGTCTCAGTTCATGCATCTGTGGGCAGGTAGGAAATCTTGCCCAAATTTATTCACACCGCATGATGAGCGCTACAAACTCGCACGAGATTTACAGGAAAATATCGGTGGTGACTTAAGTTTCCCTGAAATTCTGTATAACCGGTCGTTTGCAGGACCGAATCATCTACTCGAGCGGTGTGCGTCGTTGTGCAAACACGTCGCTGTGCAAACGCAGTCTAACAACACCAAGCATAAAAACGGCAGATTTAGGACAACAATCCGGAGTCCATTGTTCAATTAAAACGACGTAATTTTGTTGAAAACGCCCCGCAGCTTTTTACTCACGGTATGCGTCGGGAATCTTCCACATTTTGAAACGAAACGAAGGAAGATTTACTTTTAAAGACGCTCGCTGCCACAGCTCGCTGCGTACTATCGGACCAGCTGGACCGGATCAGCTGACGACGACGGGACTGAACCCGTTGAACGTCAACCCCACAACAACCAATTTGCGCTCCGTGATAGTGTGGGTTTCTACTTCCAAGCCCCGCACCACACATTAAGGCTGGTTCAGACATGTGCAACGAGCGCGCTGCGTCCGTTGCAACCGGAGCGACCGGAACGACCGCTCTGCGCCGCGCGTACACACACCTGCAACCACTGCAACAAGCGCAGCGGGTCGGCAGCACGGCGACCGCTTCTACGCCGCCGTCAGCTGTTTCAGCGGTGCCTCTAAGAAGGGGACGCACTGCCACTCAATGCCGTAACAGAATATAGACAGACAGTTTTCTATAGCCTAATGCTTTATTTATTTTTTCGTGATAGGCTTGCAGGTTAGAGTGGATGAAAAAAAGAAAAGAAAAAGATGCAGTACGCCGTCTTGGACGATCACGACTCTAATACACGACTTTGCCAATAGCACAAATCTCGCCACACGCCTTTTCTACGATTATAAAAGACGATGTAATCTTAGCAGCGATATAGCAACGTAGAAATATGATTTCGTGATCAGATAGACGTGGCGAGCGTTCAGGATTGCTAACACTAATCACTTTTCTCCGGTGATGAAAACGCGTGAAAATTCGCATCCTTTATATGGTACGCGCCAGTAATACCTTGAACTTGAGCACACGCATGAAATGCGCCAAAGAAGAAATCCGGGCGATGTTCGAGGACACAAATGCTTAGAAAGCACCACTGTAGTGGAAGTAAACAAACACGACGGCACGGGCGTTTCTGCTGTCTTGAGAGTGCCGCCACGACATCGCCGCACGAGTAGGTGGATCTTCCCTTCTAGTACGTGCTGGGTTATCATCGCGACGCACGACGAAAATTCACAGTCAAGGATAGCGCTTTTACGCGGAACGATGAGCTTTCACCACGCCGTCCACGTCGACGATCACCACCGACGCCATGTTTGCAAATAGAAGGAGCCGGCCCACGACCGGCATGCAACGCGCACAACCAGTTCTCCTCGACCTGTGATTGGTCTGTCGTTGCGGTTGTTTCGGTTGTTTCCAACGCAGCGGGGAAAGTTGGGCTCGCTCCAACTCCTTGCGTCGTGAACGACACATGCGTGCGTCCCTCCGTCGCTATGGCAACTGATGGTTGCAGACCCTTGGAACGGTCGTTTCGGTTGTTCCAGTCGTTGCGGTCGCTACGGACGCACGTGTGAAAATGGAGCTTTACGAACATTTCAATTATTTGTCGCGTCGAGGTGTCGCACCAAACAGAACGAGATCGCCGAAGTCAACGCAGCGCTGTCGTGAACGTTGGCTTGTGGTTGCGCACTTGTGAACTCTGTGACTCCCTTCGCTTTCAAAGCACACACGACGATTACGAATGATACTTTCCGTCTTCCGGGAACATCTCAGGGGCACTTCTCAGGTCACGGTTCGCTACATGTGCTCGCAAACCGCGGAGCTTCCAAAACACTACCGGCGCCATGTTGAACGAGCGTTGTTGCCAGATTTTCACCGACCTAACAAATACAACGAAAGCAAACCGGCTCTAGCTTCCAGCGTACATCGACGGCACCTCCCCTCCCCCCCCGCTCCCCGATCCGCGGCCGGAAGTCAAGATGCTGCGTACTCGCGCAGCCAAGTCAATCCAAGAGAATCCAAAAGTGAGAGGCGGGGCGTACTTCTCCTTCGCGCGGGTCGAAAGAGCGGGAGCTTCAAATGTGGAGAGGTTGTGACTCCGACTAAATTAGGTCCTGTGGCACAAATATTGATGAAAAAAATTGTTTTCGCAGAAGATTTGTTTTTTGGCATGCTTGTCCCAATTAGGCTGTTTAAAAAAACACTTTTTTTCTTTGCAGTTACCCTTTAATATAGAACTTTTCTTAAACGTAATACCGATTGAGCTGCGCGCAATGTTTAGCAATTCTCTTTAACTCGTCAATCGGTCACTCACCGGACAGGCGGAGCTTGTTACCTTGTGTTGGATACCAACTAAAACTTTAATTTTAACACTGCAGTTAAATGGGTAAACACTAAAATTGCTCTAAAAGCAGCCTAATTTGGCTAATAAATGCCGGAATTACATTTTACGGACACTAGTTTTGAATTGAACTGTAAAATCGCTTAGCAGTATGATTTGATAATTCCTTGCTACTGCATGAAGTGCTAAAATATATGAAAGAAAAATAATGTGTTGGAGAAAGTAAAATAGAAAAATTCTGGGATCAGACTAGAGTTGGCGTTAGGTTCGGTATAACTATTTATTAGATGTTCAGTCAAAACGTAATTACAAGCACTGACATTTTAATTTATTTTAAGAACTGAAAAGCAAATTTTCGAAACAATGGAAGCATTATCGCTTCTTCCTAAATTTCAACAAGGACAAGCAAAAACTATTGCACGAGCTTAGAAATGTTTAATCAAAGCATAAATAGATGAATGATAAGCCTAGAATTTTCATCATCCAAAATAGCTAGAAGGTGCCTTGACATCAAAATAAAGACTATGAAGTGCCTTGGCCATACTAAAAATGCTGAAGGAGGATATGGGTGCTGTTGACACCGTCTCCAAATAATTGGCTCAGCCAGTGTTGTATCTTGCTTTACAGCAAGATAGTCTTGACAACCAGTCTCGAATGTCAAACTTAGTATCTTATGGTATTCCAAACTCTGAAAACGAGTTGTGGTTTGTTTTTTCTGAACAGAAATGCCAAAAAGTGTGTCCAGATAGCCTTGGTTACAAAATTTAACCATCCGCTGCGGAACGCGACCCATGGACTAGGTGCTTACAGTTCCCAGTGAAACAGACAAAAATAACTTAAATGACTGTAGTTTCAAATCTAAACAAAAGCTTTTGTTTCGTAGCTCCAAGCTAGAAAATAGATAATTTAGTCTCATTGGGGATTTCTCATCCAAAGGGCGCACATGGATTTTGAGAAATAACTCGATATGGCGAGAACAAAAAATCTTCCATTCTAGATCTGATTTAATAAACTTACTAATGGACGTATCGCGTACATTTATTACTCGGATTCTCAGACTGCCGTGGAATCGTCACTAACATACAAAATGGTTTTGTGATAGTACCATCTTCTATCAATGACATTACTTTTCTTATCCTAAACTGCAGAATCATTTGAAATAAATCCGAATTTCTTTCCATCCCCATTTCATTCACTTCCCCAGACGTTGTCATCGGTACTGAGTCATAGCTCGATCCAGCTGTTCTTAACTCGGAGGGGCTTCTCTCCAATTTTAATGTTTACTGAAACAATAAAAGTTATCACGATAGTGCTGCACTTCTGCTAATCAAGCCTAGCCAAGCCTAATCAGCCTAGCAGCGTTCACATTTACATCAGAGGAGCGTTTTGTGAGGCTTTAGCAAAGCTGTTGTTTCCCACGATGAATATTTAACAATTGGCTCGTTTTATAGATCTCCATTTAGTACTACCCAGCCTCTTTTATTGTGCAGTGCATTGTCAGTCGTTGCTCCGGGCCAGGTTGCTTTGGGTAGATATTTTAATCTTCCAGATGTTTCTACAATAAAGTACTGGGCCGTAATTAATAATTGATGGTCTCGAATGTTCGGTGTTTCGTATATTGTCAATTAATTTATCTTTTATCAGTTTGTCACTGTGCCCACAAGGACTGGTGTTAGCTGTTCAAGTGTTTTGTACATTCTGCAATGTAAAAAGCTATCGATGATTAATTCTCTATTTAATTCAAGGCTACCATGAGGCAGTTGTAGCAAATCTTAAATGACCGAATCTACCAAAACAAAAAACAAACTAAAGTAAAATATAAGCACAGTGCAGAATATTATAACAATCTGGGTTCTGATTTTATAGCTTTTTTATTGACTTCAAAACGTATACTTTTTACTACCGACGTGAATACTCTGTGGAATATACTTGAGAATGAGATATTGCGGAGTCAAATTACTTTTTTTTCAAAAATGCGCAGTCAAATTACTTTCTTTCACATGGGCTAAGGCTTAAAGACTGCGTCAAAAAATTATGGAAATGCGTTAAATCTCAACGAAATAATCTCACTGCGTTCCCGCCCTTATGGTTAGTGGTCAGCTTCTTAGAAACGGTAGTGCTAAAGGCAGCCGCTTTCAATAAGTATTTCATATTTGCTTTTTCAACGTTCACCACTCTACATCTCTTCCGCCTACTCTTAACAAAACTGGGAAAGATTAATGAAATTACATTTCACCATAGTCGTATAAAAAATCACTAGGCAATATTAAAGTAGAAAAGGCTACCGGACCAGAAGAATCTCCAGCCTCGGTTTAATATACTTTTGGATATTGTCACGTTGTACCTAATACTGTTTTGAAGTCACTGGAAAGAGGTTCTCTCCCGGGTGATTTAAAATCCTCCAACGTAGTCCCAATACACACAATTGTAAGAAAAGTAGTGTTGATAACTATATGACCGTATTTCTTACAAGTGAATGCTGCAAAATCATGGGACATATTGCCTAATCTAATGTCATTCATTATTTAGATAGCACTGGCTTCTTTTCCCCGATTCAGCATATTTTCCGTTCAGGATTATCGTGTAATAAGCAACTGCTTGATATTTATTATGATCTTGCTAGTGAATTCGATAAAAGCTGTGAAATTGATAGCATTTTCCCAGATTTATAAACAAGCATTTTTAGGCTGTTAATGACCCTCTCTCCTTTACAAACTGCGTAGCCTAAACATCGGCACTAAAATTATGTAATAAATAGTCAAATTCTTTGATGATTGAAAACAACGTGTCATTACTAAATTCATTCAACATCTGTAGGCGTGGCATCAGAAGTACCGCAAGGCTTTGTCTTGCGTACTGTGACGAAAGCATCCGCATCGTTATACTTTGCATATGTGTGCAAATCAAGAAATAAGATAGAAAAATCGGTGCATGACGTTTAGCATGACGATGATGACACAAGTGAGATGTATATCTCCAAAATCACAACCGCAGCCCGCACGAAAAAAAAATCTGATGATGTCTGGAATGAAACCATACAGTTTCAGTGTGGTAAGTCGGTCAAGATGAAGCTTGGTACAGGTGCACAGTGTAACGTGCTGCCAAGCAAGACTGCCAGCAACTTAGGCCTGACAGTAAATTCATCACCAGTCATGCGCATAGTGTCATCATTCAGCACTCAGTATCGGGAGGAGCTAGAGAGACTGTGCATCGTTAGAGGCAAAGCGGAAAAAATCAAGTTCATTATTCTAGATAGACAAGTCGCACCAACTCTAGGCAGAAACGCCTGTGAACAGCTCGACCTTCTTAAACGCATCAACCACACAGTTGCCGCAGACGACATCTACAAGGACATGGGATGCTTTAATGGGTACGTGTGCAATGCAGACCTCAAGGAAACAGAAACGGAAATGCAAAACAGGCCGCCAAGAAAGGTGCCATATGCACTCATGGACGAAGTAAAGAAAGAACTCGGCAACATGGAGAAGCAGGGAATAATCAGAAAAATTACGAGCCAGCACCTTCCTGCAGCCAGATGGTCCTGGTCGAGCAACGCGGCAAACTTCGTATTTGCTTGGATCCGACCGACCTGAACAAAGTGCTCTTACGAAGACACTATCCACTGAAGACGCTGGAAGAGAATGTCACACAAGTCAGGGGATCAACAGTCTTTACCTTGCTAGATCTTCAGAAGGGTTTCTGGCAACTGTAAATATCGGAGGAAACAAAGAAATACCTAGCCTTCAGCACACCTTGAAGAAGGCACAGCCTTCTCCGTGTCCCATTAGGTATTCAAACTGCACCCGAAGTGCTCCAGCAAGTCATATCACAAGTCCTACAGGGCCGAACGAACGTGTCGAACTCAATGGACGACATTCTTAAGCTTTGCCAAGACGAAAGAAGAACTGCAGCAACACACCAACAAAGTAATAAAAAAAACTACGAGATGTTGGTGCCAAACTAAACTACGACAAATGTGTTTTCAACCAGCAAAGCGTTAAGTTCTTGGGCCATGTACGAACAACTGAAGGGCTAAAAGTCGACGAAGACAAAATCGAAGCGATCGAGAGGATTGGAGACCCGAAGAACAAGACAGAACTTCACCGACTTCTGGGCATGCTCCAATATTTTCAAAAGTTTGCCCCTAACCTGGTAGAGGAGACAAGCTTACTCAGGAAGCTACTCAAACAAGACATAGCATGGTTGTGGACTGAAGAACAAAGCATTGCTCTAGAAAGGATCAAACAAGCCCTCAAGCAAGCGCCCAAACTACACTGCTACGACTCAAATGGCAAGATGACGCTTTCTGTCGACACCAGTTCAAAGGCACTAGGAGCAGTTCTACTGCAGAACGGAAAACCAGTGGCTTACTCATCCTCCACTCTAACAAGCGCACAGCTAAAATTTCCACAAATCGGAAAGGAGGCACTGGTCATTAGATACGGATGTAAAAAGTTCCACCATTACATCTACGGAAGACCAGTGGAGATTGAAACAGATCACCGACCCCTGGAAACCATTAGCAAGAAGCCGCCAGGACAGGCACTTCCGCGACTTCAGCGACTACTTTTCGGCATCCAATCTTACGCTCCGTCAATCCGGTACAAGAAGTGCAAAGACCTCGTAATCGCGGATTTACTATGCCGAGATTGTCACCCAACCGAGACAGCCGAAGACTGCACACAAGATTGGAAGTCGTAGCAATCGTCCCGATGTCGCAAAGCACACTAGAAGAGTTCAGGGAATCCCTACAGGATGATGACTCATTGCAAGACGTACTCCAAGCTACCATAAATGGATGGCCAAATAAACACAAGATAACACAGATCATGAAGCTGTCCTCCCCAATTCGCGATGAACTCGTTGTGTACGAAGGACTACTCTTTCGAAGCGACAGAATCGTCATACCAAAGACATGGCGCAAGAGAGTTCTGGAACAAGTTCATAACAGACACCTGGGAATTTCTAGCTGTTTGAAACGAGCAAGAGAATCAATCTACTGGCCGGGCATGTCAGAAGATGTCAAACGCCTGGCTCTTTCCTGTACCATCTGTGAGTCCAAACAGAGGAAACCACCGAGCGAACCTCTGATGATGAAAGAAGTTCCCAAGCTCCCATGGAAAAGGGTTGCTATTGACTTGTTTGGCTTCAATGGGAAGACAAACATAGCTATCGTGGACAGCTACTCTGGCTTCATTGACTACAGTGAGTTACAAAATGCCTCATGAAGTGAAGTCATCACAGCTCTCAAGGGATGGTTTTCAACTCACGGCATCCCAAGGGTTGTGGAATCTGAAAACGGAACATGCTTCGATGCACGCGAATTTTAAAAACTTCAAGACCAAGTGGGGATTTGACCACGTTACTTCCAGCCCGAGGTATCCGAAATCTAACGGCTTGGCTGAACGTGCAGTGCACGTTGTCAAGAATATACTGAAGAAGTGTACCGAAGACGGAAGTGACATACAACTAACTCTCCTAAACTTCCGGAATGTTCCACGCGATGGAGAATTGGGATCACCAGCACAGCGACTGTTCAGTCGGCGCACAAGAACCACCATTCCACTCAGCGAGACGTTATTAATCCCTAACATTGTGGAGAACGTACAACAGATAATGACCGCCCAGCGACAAAAACAAAAACACTACGCTGACCAGCATTCGAGAAGAGCACCTGGGATGAGAACTGGTGACTAAGTTCGGATGTGGGAGGACAATCGCCACTAGACTCCCGGAGTTATCATAAAGAGTGCATCCACGCCTAGGTCATACTAGGTTCGAAAAGAAGTTGACAATACCGACGAAACACTTCCTTTATTCGTCCAACACAAGCAGAATGGGAACCGCCACGAACATGTGTTTCAAGCCCAACACAAGACCCGAAAGCCTCAAGTGGAACTACTCTACCAGAGCAGAACCAACCAACGCACATCACCACAAGATCAGGCCGTATAGTCAAGCCAGTTGTACGAATAGACTTATGAAAAAGTGGGATGTGGCGAGAGCACCCGCATCGCGAGACGCATCATCGACCTCATCACGCGCAAGCCCGATGTTCGAGAGACTACACGTCTAACCATGTAACTTTTCTTTATTTAATTAAACTAATCTGTACGATACGTTAGTCGACACAGGTACCATTATTTTGTTGGTTTTTATTAATAATATTCCACAAGACATTTTGTCGAAGATCATGTTGTATGCAGACAATTGTCTCTTGCATAAAGAGATACCCAATGACCATAACGTGGCTTAGCTCCCACCGTTGCCATATAAAAATGTCTTCTTAAAAAAGCAGTTTGTTTAGTGCCCTTACTAACGTATTCGATTTGGGTGGTCCACAATTGGTTTGGAGTCAGGTGAGCGCCTATATTCACTTTTTCTAAATTGAAATTTATACTTTTGTAATTGCAGTAAAGCGAAGTGCTGCGTCATGCACTCCGGGTGATAGTTACTATTCGAAATAATAACCTCTCGATAGCATCTTTTCAAAACGCCGAAACGGAACTTGCATTTAGAAAACTAAAGCCTAAGCAATCGATGGTGTCTGACGGCATCCCAAACTTTATTCGTAAAAGACTGCTCTTCCATTTTTGTACCAATACTTACGCACATTTTCAACTTATCCCTCTCAAGTTCTACTTTTCCCGAGCTTTGGAAAAATTCGGTCATTGTGCCCATTCACAAAGGTGGCAGGATCGATTATGTGAAAACTTACAGGCCGATATCCCTGTTTTGTGTGTTTGCAAAGGTATGTGAAATCCTCTTGTTTGATCATATGCCACCATTTTTTGAACTTAAAATTAACATTACGCAACATGAATTTTTCACCGGTAGGTCTGCAGAGACCAATCTGGTATTGTTTTTTTATGTCGCCGATCGTGAATCAGCGCGGGCAGGTAGACACGGTATACTTTGATCTATCGAAGGTGTTTGACCTAGTTTATCATTCAATTATTTTACATACATTAAGGTCATGTGGAATGACCAACCAGCTTTGCATATTATTTTCGAATTATCTCACATAAATAAAACAGTTTGCTCGGATATTGAGACATCTTTCTAAACGTTACATGTCATTCTCTGGTGTGCCGCAGGAGTCTATAATTGGAGCAATTTTATTTAATGCTTTCATAAATGATCTCAGTTCTTGTAACCCCCTTTCAGAGATTTGGCAATATGCCGATGATATAAAATTGTTTCGCCAGGTTTTGTCTAGCTATGACTCTCTACTGCTTATGAATGATGTCAATTCAGTGCATAATTGTTGCTACCGCAATTTGTTTAAACTAAATTCTAATAAAATAGTAGTTTTGTCCTTCTCAAAAAAAAACAATTTCAAATTGTAAGTTTTTTGTTTGTTTTTTTTACTTTTCTCAGAATTTATTCCTGCGTAGAGTGCAGCGCACAAAATATGTAGGAGTATATATAGACACAACCTTGTCCATCAATGAACATGCTTCTTACATTACGAATTCTGGTTTCCGGGCGCTAGGCGTCGTTTCCAGGATCATCATGTCTCATCCAGCGTAAATCACTCCTTCAAAGTACGCCTATTTTTGGTCGCACCAACCTATTCAAAAACTGTCTCTCCTCCTCAATGAAAAAACGGTTAAAGTGCAGGCGAGCTGTTGTAAGTTATACATAATGATTGAAAACCTGAGACTGTGGTTCGCTGTCTCCGATTGGAACAGCCTACCCTGCGATATTGTGTCGATCACCTCAGCCCAGATGTTTACCCAATGCATAAGATTATATGTAGTTTTTTGTTTACCTAGTTTACTGTAAGCATTTTTTTCTGTTATTATATGTTATACCAAAGTCATCTCTTTGTCACTAAGTGCACTACCTTTGTCTATGAGTGCCCCCCCTATGTAATCCCCGAAATGTTTTTAAGGTAAATAAATTAATTAATTAATAAATAGATTACGCGGGAATTTTGATTGTCAGGTTGTATATTCAATATACATTGTTCTTTGATACGATCCAAACTTGGGTTCAATTCAGTCATTTGGAGCTGTATTTATTGTACTAACCAAGCTAAAACTGAAAATGTCCAGAGACGTTTGTTTTCTCGAATTGTGTATGACCGCTACATTGGCCGCACTGTTTATTATAATTTTGCAAGACTTTTACACTTTTACAACTATGTGGTTGCCAGGCACGTAGCCAGGGGGAGGCCCATGGGGCCCGCCCCCCCCCCCCGTAATCTTCCATTTTCCTGGGACCTCCTTTCCCCCTCCCCCCCCCCCCCCATACAGCATTTTGTCATCGGCGGGCACCCCCCACCGAAATAAAATCCTGGCTACGTGCCTGGTGCTTGCCCTACACTAAGCACGAGAAGACTTGAGCGTGATCTAATTCTTTTACCCAAGTGATTGCATTGTTTCAAAGATTGTTTGCACCTCACGCAAGCTGTATATATTTATGAGCCGCGAGTACTATTAATGGTTACTCCCACTTTCTCAATTGGAAAATTAACCTAACCAATCCTATAAACCGCATGTATCAACTCTATAACATATTCAGCACAACCAGTATGGACATCTTCAACTCAGACATTCAACTTCAGAGCGCAGCTCTTAGGCGCCCATTACCGGGTTAAGCGGCGTCGCCGCCGGCGAAACCGCCCGCGTTGCATTATAACGTTTCCCCGCTAAATTACAGGGAAATTCTCCCACTAAATTTAGCGGGGAAAATCTTCCGCTCAATTCAGCGGAAATTTTCGCGCTAAAGTTAGCCGGTAAATTTTCCCGCTAAATTTAGCGGGAAAATTTGTCCGCTAAGTGTAGCGGGAAAATTTCCCCGCTAAATTTAGCGGCAAAATTTATGTCATGTGACCTCAAAACCTCTTCAGTTTCCCCGCTAAATTTAGCAGAGAAAATGACGTCACGACTTCGTATCACGTCAGCCATGAACAAATTCAGCGGCAGGAGTGGACAAGGAGGACGAGGAGGGAAGCAGGAGGAGGAGGAGGAGTGAGAAAGAGGGTAAGGGGGAGGAGAGGGAGGGGAGGAGAAGGAGGGGAATACCCTCCCTTCGTGCCCTCCCCTCCTCCTCGTGAGGAGCTGCGCATTAGTTTTGCATGACAGAGATTTGTAAACGTCTCTCATTTTTAGGTTTTCTCCGACTAATATTAAACTATTTATTGTGTATGTAAAAATATACTTGGAGTGAACCCTGTGTTAGATATTTTTAATGTACATTCCTTATACGTGTTGTAGTTTTATGGCTACTACCTTTGTTATTTTACGCCATCTTAGCTAGTTTTCATGACCCACATAGAATACAGCATAATGACATTATTGAGTGGGCATCAACATTTCAATTCTGGTATATTTTCTCTGCATCATAATTAAGCCAATCTCGCTGTTCATGAGCACCTATAATAAACTGATGGTGATGATGATGATAATGATGGTAGTGTTGTTGATGATGATGATGATGTAGGACGGTTAGTAAATTGTTTTCTCTGCATTTATTTGCACCTCCATATATCACACCATGAAAGTACGCTGCACAACTTCCTTTGAAGAGCAAGACATTTATCCTGATCCTATATTTTGCAGTGAAACAAACATTCGTTTGTAAATAGGTGAAATATTTTTATTAACAGTTGTATACAAGGACGTTTATGAATGTACATATATGTGTGTGTGTGTGTGTGTGTGTGTGTGTGTGTGTGTGTGTGTGTGTGTGTGTGTGTGTGTGTGTGTGTGTGTGTGTGTGTGTGTGTGTGTGTGTGTGTGTGTGTGTGTGTGTGTGTGTGTGTGTGTGTGTGTGTGTGTGTGTGTGTGTGTGTTT
>JAZHYW010021586.1:0-22947 GCA_037355805.1 Ixodes ricinus
ATTCTGTCTCGTCCTTCTTGCGAAAGCAAACAGCTCTTCCGCAAGAACTTTCCCAAACCAAGGTACACGTTCTTGTTACCCTGGTTATTGTCACCTTGTCGCCTCTTGCAGCAATCTCACCGCTGTAGTTTCCCTCATATTACACCTATGCACTTGCACCCATTCCTTCCAGCTTACGAGCCGCTAAACCCACGCCCTGTACGTGGCTAGAAATAAGAAACAGTCTGGCTGCAGTCAGTCAGCTCTGTCGTGCAATGACCTAGATAAAGTGTTCCTCAAAAATGGTTTCCTTGCAACTGGGGATAATAGTTTGCTCCGACTTGATACAAATAGAACTTGTTTCTTTTTGCTCAATCAGGGTAAAAAAAGAAAGGCCAACATATTGCTTGGGAGAAGAGCGTGTTGGTTCAAGTCATGAATGAAGAAATAATAAAACAATTAAAACTGGAACAACACAACCACAAATTTAAACTAGCAACAGACGAGTAAAATTTCAACAGCGAGCAGCCGACTATAACCAGGAGGAAAAGGGGGAGAAGGGAGAGAAGGTATATAAAAACGCGAAGTGCAAGTCAGAGACGTGGGTTTATCTCGGATTTTAGAAATTCAACCTCAGTTTTTGGCAGCTGGATGGAAGGGTTTGACACGTTGTTGTTTGCTGTGGTCAAGGGGAATAACTCTATGATCTCCCTGCCGAATCTGCTGCCATTCTCCCCAGGATTTTTGTTTCATCAAAGAGGGGATGACAAAGCGAACGCGAACGGGCATGTATGACTATGGGATGATAGGAATCTGGAGAGGCCTTAGAAACTTCGTTGTGATGTTCCCGGAGTCTGTGAATCTTTCGGTCTGACCTATGTATCAATAAGCGCAGCTCAAGGGGATGGAGTAAACTTTCTTCTTTTGCATGGAATGAATTTCTTTTCGTGTTTACAGTGCAGTTAATCGGAATCCGGTTGTCGTTCCCGTGTTGACAGAGTTGCTTGAGACGCATGCGGCGCGAGAAGACAACATTCGTGTCGAACTATGAGGCAATGGACTTTATCCGGTGGGTTGAATTGTGTACGTACACATTCAGCCCACCGGATAAAATCAATTGCCTCAAAGTTCGATACAAATGTTGTCTTCTCGTGCCGCATGCGTCTCAAGCAACTCTGTCAACAAGTGAACAACAACCGGATTCCGATCAGCTGCACTGTAAACACGAAAAGAAATTCATTCCATGCAAAAGAAGAAAGTTACTGCGTCCCCTTGAGCTGCGCCATCAATACATAGGTCAGACCAGTAGATGCCCCAATCCCAAAATCCGGGAACATCACAACGAAGTTTCTAAGGCCTCTCCAGATTCCTATCATCCCATAGTCATACATGCCCGTTCGTGTTCGCTTTGTCAACCCCTATTTGATGAAACAAAAATCCTGGGGTCATGACAGTAGATTTGGCAGGAAGATCATAGAGGCATTCGCAATGACACAGCAAACAACAACGTGTCAAACCCTTCCCTCCCGCTGACAAAGAGAGGCCGCATCTCCACGTGG
Organism: Ixodes ricinus; assembly: GCA_037355805.1. Taxonomy (NCBI): domain Eukaryota; kingdom Metazoa; phylum Arthropoda; class Arachnida; order Ixodida; family Ixodidae; genus Ixodes; species Ixodes ricinus. The sequence goes on from JAZHYW010021586.1 coordinate 1,539, forward strand.
TGAATGATATTGATTGGGGCGAAGCTCTGGTGGTGCTGATGATACTGATTTTATTGTTCATAGGTAGTGCTGATTGTGCTGATTTTTTTATTGCTCATAGGTAGTGCTGAGTTCCGGGTTGCTTTTCGACTTCATTTTTACTGCTTTAGGGTCGGTTAAATGCAGAGCCAGTGGTTCTTCTAGCGGATCACATTGGATCCGCTAGAAGCCGTGCGAACGCATCTCCACCGCTTAAGTCAACGGTCCATGTCAGAAAGAGAATGTGTGGTATGGAACGTGGTTATATACGCATTTGAGCATTTGACCGCAGCGCCCTCTCGTCTATAAACGTTGAGCCAATGCATGCAAAGTTTAACGCGATTATGTACGCATTTGACCGCAGCGCCTTCTCCTGTATAGACGTTGAGCGGCTGCATGCAACGTTTCATCCATGACAGACAGATAGGATGGCAATCGATGTGAGCACGGACGCCGGACGGATGGACAAGGCTAGACTCTAAGGAGCTTCGCCCCTGAAACTGAGGTTGAAACTTGAATTTCTAAAATCCGAGATAAACCCACCTCTCTGCCTTGCACATCGCGCCTTCATCTCCCCTTCTCTCCCCTTCTCCCCCTTTACCCCCTGGTTATAGTCGGCTGCTCGCTGTTGAAATTTTACTCGTCTGTTGCTAGTTGAAATATGTGGTTGTGTTGTCCAAGTTTTAATTGTTTTATTTTTCTTCATTCATGACAACACATTGATTTTGAGATTATTTTTACCGAAAATACGCTAGAGTAACTTGCGAGTAACTTAAGAAGTGAGCGTATGTTACTTGCGAAGAGTAATTAAATGAGAGCACTAAATTTTCACCACGAAAAACATTTTAAAATGCCAAGCTACGGGAGTATTCGGGATTTTATAGCTTGGATAGTATTCAAGTTATGTACAAGTCTCATAAAATAAATAATTTAAAGTGAATCAAACATTACTATTCCAACACAACGGCCTGAGAACAGAAAATTCCAAAGTGGTCAACACAGTATAAAATTGTTTTCTCTACTCGCATACATTTCCCACCTAATAGGCGTACACGCGTTCTTACTGAGACTAATAATTAAAAATACTCCCTTTGAGCATTCCCTTTTTTTCTGCACCCTCCCCCTTCCCACACACACACACACATCTCCCCCAGAAAAAAAAGTGTAAAAAGGGCTAAAAGTGATGTTTGCATCCAGGCACGTAGCCAGGATTTTGTTTCCGGGGGGGGGGGGGGCATGACATAATGCAGTATGAGGGGGAGGGGCAAGAGGAGATCCCAGCAAATTGAAAAATATGGGGGGGGCATGCCCCCCCCCAGCTACGTGCCTGTTTGCATCCAAACTATGCAACGGAACATGAGCAAAATATTCTTTGGGAAGCTAGAATGTGGGCAAAAAGGGCGGACTTTTGGTAAGCTATGCGCATAATGAAAACACCCACGTCCTAAAAAGATTTAGCAGGAGTAACTAATCAAGTCTTTGAATGACCTGCAGAGACCTGTCTAGTGTTTGGTATTTCCTGCTTACTTATTTTCTAAGGCCTGTTTTTCACACTAAATGAGAAGACTACTTTATTGTCACATAGTAAAAATAATGCGCGTAAATCCACATGAAGCGGGCATGACTTTCTATAATCAAATGTAAATTTTTTCCTATGAAGCGAGATTTAAATGATTATGATCTAGTATGTACTACGATTACTCGTAGACACTTGAAATAAAATTTGTATTTAAAACAAAATATATTGAGAAGCGTCTGCAAACATTACAGTCGAATATCGAGCCCATGTTAATTTGGGGGAATTTCGTGTAGTGAATGTTTTTAGTTGTATAGATATCGCCCCTGTGTAAAATGTCAGACTCACGAAAAATGCAACCACGTAATTCCGAAACTTCAGGTAATCAAACACCTAAAGTACACTCATATAACATGCATTAAGGAACTTTGGAGAGTGCAAATATTTAGCACGAATTGTGCTCAACACAGTTTAGCTTACATTCTTGTGACTCTTATTCAGCTTTGTCCACAAAAAAGAAACCTTAAGTTGATAATCTATAACCTAATCGGGCAAATTTGAACGGAAAAATATTGTGCTCTTTGCGAATATTTTCTTTATTCCCAGTTTCTGAAATAATGCTATATTCACATGGTGCGTATTTCTGTACAGTGTAAATATTTCTTTCATGGCGCTCTGAGTATTTTTTATATAGCGTATATTTTCTTGCATATTTTTATAGGATACTTGAAGATATTCAAGTTGATTTGATCTGCGTTTTGATTTTGTTGCCTTCAAGTCAGGCAAGCTCTTTCTAACAACCTTTTTCGCTTGTCATTGAAGAACAATCTATTTTTGTTTTGACAATGACAAAAAAATCACAGATCATGTAATGTGTTCGGACATACATGGGCGTCCACTGTCTGGGCAGATGATAAGCATATCTCTAGACCAAGAGCTGTTTGAGGTGCATTCGGGTTATTTCACTTTGTTTCCTGTTCAAAAGTGGATGAGTAATAAAAACGAACAAACACAAACCCAAGTAGCCACGGCAGGCTTGATAAACGACAGACTGATGGGGTCGGATCAGACTCTCTTCCATGGCGACGAACTCCTTCCATATTTTAACGTCACTAAGGATGACAACGTTGGTCGCTCCAATCTTTATTCTGCAATGCATGCACGCATGAATCTCAGTTTTAACATTCTTGCGTTATTTGTTAATAGCTTGTTGTAGTAACGATCAACAGTTATAGACCTCCTTTGTGGCTGTTAAAGGGAGCCACTCACTGCAAAGAACCAAATAGCATGAAGCATTAAAAGTTTTAAAAATATATATATACGTAACCTGGCATCTTCGTATAATTGTAAATATCAAATGATATTTTAAGACAAAAGTGGCGTAAGTTTTCCTAACTTTAAACAAGCATTGTAAACTAGACGTTGTTAAATAATTCGCAAATAAAGTTTGCCTTTTTTTTTTTTTGCTGTTCATAGCATTAGAATTATTTTACTGTACGCAGGGGTTATGTGTTTGAAATTCTCTCATTTCTCGCGTCAAGCTTGACCGCTTTTTAGCATCGTGCTAGGAAAAACAACCAATGTGTGTGAGCTTTTTAGTCATGTATAGTTCCTGGAAAATGCCTGCCATTGGTGGTATGCGCTCTCAATAGCTACGTGTACGTCGAAAGGACGAAACCGTGACGCCTCGTTGGTGCTGCGGCTCCTGTAAATCACCTGTGCGAAATGGCTCTTTCTAGGACTGTATTTTTAATTCTATCCTGTATAGACCGCTCGCCGGAAGTCAACCTTGGGATTACTCTTTTTTGAAAGTATAGGTAACACTGCGGCATTGCGATGGTGCTAAAACTAGAAAATATATTATGAAGGGCTGAGCACTGCTATTGCCTCCTAAGGCATAAAGCCTTAGAAGGCAATCGCGACAGTTCTACGAAGATCGTCATTTATTTTTTCTTGGGGAAGAAAGGTTTTTTCTTGGCTTTGTAAGCATTGGAAAGTTTCTAAAAGCGGTGAATCTCTAGTAATCACTTATGCAAAATTAAGTTTTACATTTAAGTTCTGTAGTATCTGAGAGTAGTCCGCATCAACCATAAGTGAATTACTTCAATTTTAAAAGGGTTCCGGTTATATACACACAGACACACACACACACACACACACACACACACACACACACACACACACACACACACACACACACACACACACACACACACATACACACACACATATATATATATATATATATATATATAGGTGGTTTTTTCTTAAGCTTAACAGATTTTGTTTAAAAAAGCCGTGAAAGTTAGTACTTATGCCGCTTGTGGAGGTGAGTTATACGGCCAGGGGGACATATTATAGGGGGCTAATCGTAACGATCAGTCGTCTAATTAATTAAAATTCGTTAATTAACTTTTTAATTAATGAAAATAGACATATGGTTCCAATTAGAAACTTGCTCAGCGTCATCGAAAACCACTAAATCAGTCAATTTTCAGAAAGACTTTGAGCGCGTGAGAAGCGTAGTAGTGCACTAAAGTTACCACTCGTGGAGCAGGTACAAAGCTAGCGGTTGCGATAAGGCGCCCGCGCGATTTTTCCGTCTCTTATCTAGCCCCAGCCTTGTACCTGCTCCACGAGGGGTAACTTTAGTACAATACTACGCTTCTCACGCGCTCGAAAGTCTTTCTGAAAATGACTGATTTAGTGGTTTTCGATGACGCTGAGCAAGTTTCTAATTGGAACCATATGTCTATTTTCTTTAATTGAAAAAGTTAATTAACGAATTTTGATTAATTAGACGACTGATCGTTACGATTAGCCCCTTATAATATGTCCCCCTGGCCCTATAACTCACGTCCACAAGCGGCATAAGTGTAACTTTCACGGACTTTTTTAAACAAATCTGTTAAGCTTAAAAAAAAAACACCCTGTATATATATAAATGTCTCAATGTAAAGCAACATTTTTGTTTGTTGTTCTGCTATGAACAAGTTCATTTTCAATATAACTCATTATGCATCTCCTCTGATACCAATACTTTCATTCCAATCACGATAAATATTATAAAAGAGTTTGTTTCACACGCTGTTATGCCCTGCGTTAAAATTTTCGTCTGAAGATCTGGTTGCTTACCTTACATTTTGTGTTCAGTTACTCAACACACTATTTTTATTCGTTTGCTGCATGAACGTGTTTTTTAAACAAACAACCTTAGAAGGGCGCAGTGAACTTATATCACTTGCGTTACCTGAATATTGGCCCATACACCTTCCCCCACTCCACGCATCTCCGGTACAAGGCGACAGTGTTGCTGATGCCCAAGTTTCCCACCAGGGGAAGTGCCCAGGGACCGGGAGGTTGCTTCTTCCCTTGATGTCGACCGAGTTTCCGCAGGCGAAAGAACACCAACCAGCAGACTAACGCCGCTGCTACAAAGCTGATCACCCATTTTGCGAGATCCGCCGTCTGCACGTTTAGAAGAAAATGGCTTGTAAGGGAAAACAAACATTAAATTGCGTACTACAACACTTAGCGCCTTCACCTTCGTGAATATAGCCATTACAGGACGACTACTATGCGCACCGCATTATCTGTATGTGATATTCTGAGAATCAATTTAGATTCAATATATAATACTCAAGTGCAACTTGCGACGAAATAAGCCTGCATATTTTTTTGTGATACACAAAGCTCGTGATTATATTGCAGCCAAATGCAAAGGTTCAAGCGAGCTGGACGAAAATGACGACAATAATACCTAGAGAAGGCAAACAAGGGGAACAAAGGACAAAGACAAATTTCCAAACACAGCTAGGTGACTGGTACGCGACCGAAAAAATTCGCCTGGTCCTGCTGGTATCAAACCGGGACCTCTCCATTTCCAGTGGAGTGCTCTACCAAGTTTGACGTCAGTAGAGCAAACGGGTTTTATCAGCTGCCACCAGTTTTACACCAAGAATGGTGAACGGCCTGCCTTTTTAAGATGATGGTTTTGTTCCAAGTGTGTTATATAAATCATGTTTAATTATTTGTTCTCGACGGCTTACATATAATACACAAGAAATCAATAAATTGAAAATGTCGAAACGTTTTTTTTTTAATCTCGCCGAGCTAGAATTTTACACCTCGGTGTTTCAAATGTGTCACATGCATGTGATATTCCTGAATCACAAAACATTTGGGACATTATTAAAACCGTAGGTTAGAAATTGGGACCTAATATTCTTAAAACGAGTAAATTCTACTTGTCATTAGTGTAATAAAAATTGTCGCATGAATATTAGAATCGAATGAAACATAGCTTAATATAAAAGGAATTAAAGAGAGGCAAAGAACATAGTCCACGATGTAGGATGTGCTCTAGAAATGAAGTAAACAGGTGTCCTCTTGGAGGGCTTGTACAAGATATTCAGAAATAGTACTTCAGTTACTGCCTACCGGTTTGAAAATAGCTGAGTAGAGTACTTAGCACTCAGATATGAAAATTATCTGAGCAGAGTGCTAAATATTCACATAAAAGAAATTATTTACTTTCAAGATATTCTTATGTTGCATTTTATTCAGCAATTTTCCATTAAACAAGTAACTAAAAAATAAACAAAGTTAAAAAAGAACTGCGTTATCAAAGCGGTTTATTGGCTACCAGGAACACCTGCTTTTCAAAAAATTGCGTTCGACAATTCGGTTTGTTCCTTTTTTAAACAAATGTCCGCCGAAGTTAAAAAAGCGCTTCAGGAATTCGTTCAACTTCAGCGGCGTTTTGCGTAAAAAACAAGCCCATGAAGCGTTTGGTATTTTGTTATGGCGGTCATGGCGTTGTTTTTGTCGTCAGACTGGAAGTAGGAAGACAACTCCATCGCAGCGGCCCCTCGACTGTTGCCCGCATGTACCGTCTCTCCGAAATGAAAACAAATATATAATATCATGGTCTCATATAGGTTGCCGTTCCGGCGCTGTCAGCGTCGATGATTGTGGAAAGCTGACGATTTCGTCTTCCATCAAATCTACCACTATCTATCGTTCGCTGTCCTAAACCCAGTGTACTTTGAAGTGAGGCAGAAGAAAAGTTATGGAAGCAATGACCTTTCCTTCATCACATTGCCGACCCTGTTAAATATAAAGCACTGCATTTAAATAATCGGCATTTTCAGGTCACTGGAAACGTGAGCGTGAGCCATAAACGCGCATTGTCATGCACACGCTTTACCATGTTATGCGCAGTCGTTGTGAGCATCTTATCATCAGTGCATCTGATCGTTGCTGTGTATATATTCTTGTGTACAGTTCAATAAACGTTCGCCTGTCACTTGACACACAAGCGTCTACATGTTGGGACTGCCGGCATACGTCGAGCAGGCTTTGCACCGTCACCATCAGAGTCAATATTACGGCAGGGACTGCGGGAACGGATACGTCCCATGTCCTCGTCTGTGGTCGCTACTGCGCACGGATGTCTGGGGTCACTACTGCCACCCCAAGCCATTGGTTGCAACTGATGATGTCTGGCAGAGCTGGTAGGTCCAGAAAAGTGAGTTTGAACTTTCTCTTCGGGGACCCTCATCACAATGCAGCCAAAAAAGGTGCAAGCAGCGACTTTGCTTATGACGAACGGAGGAGAGGCGCGGAAAACGTATAGCACGTTTACGTTCAGCAACGAAGTAGACAAGTACGACGTCAAGCTATTGATAGAAAGCGTCGGATCTCGCGTGTCAGAAATTCTGGTTTGGAACACGAGACCAAAAGAAGAAGGCTTCAGCGTGTGGCTAACGGAACTCCGAGTCCTAGCACAGCATGGCGAATATGAAGAGATGGAAGAGAGGATTCTCCGAAGTAAAATAATACTAGGAAGTTGAGACCTGATACTTAAGAAAAAGCTGATCTCGAAAATCCTACGTACAGAAAAACAGTAGAAATCTGCAAAGCTCACGAGCACGGTATGGAGCAGTGCCAAGAAATTCAAGCAGCATCGAAGTCGGAGGAAATTAACACTTTGATAAACGTGAAGGAACAACTGTGCCCAAGATGTACGTTTCAGAGTCGCTATGAAAGATGTCTAGCGTTAGAAAGAGACTGCTTAGAATGCGACAAACCGAATCATTTTGCCAGATCATGTAAAGTAAAAAGGAGCCAAGAAAAAGACTGTCACGGAAGTGCACCAGATAACCGGTGAAACGGAGTACTTTTTATTAGAATAATTATCAGTGAACATGACTGCAAAAGTGAGCAAATGGACAGTGACGGTCGACATAGAAAGAACGCCAACAATATGAAAGTTAGGCACTGGCTGACCTGTTCAGTCATCGCAGCGATCCATCTTCGGAAGATCTCCACAAAGCCCTGTCAAAAATGCGACGTTGTACTGGAAGCTTTTTTGGCTTTAAAAATGAACGCTTCGGCGAAGATTCGCCCTCGTGTATGCGGCAACGGAACGGCGATAAAAACATACTTTTTTTTTTAATGGTGGGCGACGACGTGACTGACACGCTCAGAGAAGTGGGTTCTGAACGTCTGGGCCTGAAGAGGCTGAGTCTTTCAGTGATGTTTTTCGAGGTTTAGGTCACGTGAAACATGTGCTCAAGCTCAAACCAGACGATAAAGGGACAGTGAAGCCGGAATGACGTGTCGCTTTAACGCTGCAGAAAAGGTAAAGCAGACGATGAGCGAATGTAAGCGAACCCAGTCATAGAAAAGGTAAAGGAAACAACAGAATGGCCAAGTTACGTGGATCTAGTCGTCAAAAAACGACAAAGTACGGTTACGTTTAGATACGTTAGACTTGAACAAAGCTCTGTTGAGAGAACACTTCCCAGTGGCAATATTAGAATATGTCGCTCCAAAAATAAGTAGGGCAAAGCATTTCTCAACACTAAACGCTGCGTCTGGTTACTGAAAGATAAAATTAGACTATGAAAGCTCATGAATTTGTACCATGAGTACAGCTTATGGGAGCTACGGGTTTCTGAGAATGCCATTTGGGATCTCAATGGCGCCAGAGGTGATTCCTTCAAAATGCATCACATTTTGCAAGGTCTAGTGAGGTTGTCTGTGGTGACTTTTGATATTCTAGTAAGGGGACGAATCAAACTAGAGCTTGGCGAAAATTTAAAACCGGTATTGGAAAAATGTCGAAGCTACAACTTAAAGTTTAACAGGTTCGAATTCCGCTTTCTGCGAGAAAGCGCCCACTACTTGGGTCACATTCTGACTAAGAAGCAACTGGCGCTGGATCAAGAAGGAGTGCAAGACATTCTGGCCATCACGGCGCCAAAAGAGCGTAAGGAACTCCAAGTCTTCCTCAGAGTGGTCAACTCTCTATCACGCTTTGCTCCGAATATGTCGACAATCACCGCCCCGTTAAGAGAGTTGCTATTGAAGGAAGTTGCCTCGGTGTGGGATGAATGGCAGTAATCAAGTTTCGAGGCTTTGCACAAAGTCCTGTAAAAAAAAACAAAAAAACAGTGCTAGTGTATTACCAGAAGGACAAACGATTACCCTTTCGGCTGACGCAAGCAAGTTAGGCACAGGAGCTGAAATCATTCAAGAGGGTCACCCGCTGGCATACTCATACCGTTCGCTAACAGAAAATCATCTGAAGTACACTCAGGTAAAAAAAGAAATGCTCGCCGTTCTCCACGGATGTGAAACATTTGACCACGAATGGTTTGGACAGCCCGAAGTGACCGTTGAATCTTACCACAAGCCGTTAGAAATGTTAATAAAAAAACAGCTGTGCGAGTGCCCGCTACGACTACAACGCATGAGGCAAAACTTGAAGTGTTGTCACGTTAGCCCGGCACAGCACGCGAAATAATGGGGCGAGACGACGATAACGAGAAGAAAAAAAATATGTACATGTATTTAACAGAACTTATAAGAAAGAAAGAAGAAAGAAAAAATTTGGTAATATTCAAGGTATAGCTCACAAAGAAAAACAAACAAACAAAGGAACACCAGGGCGAGTGTCACGTTCGGTCCCTTCCAAAATCCCGAGTCTCCGTTGTCGAGTCACTCACGACCTTTTGATCGGACGGTGCCTTGATGGGTCCTGTCCTGGACGATGTCTGGTCCGCAGCGACGACCGAATCTCGGAGCGTAGCAGGTTACGGGCAGGGTCGGTTTCGGAGCGTAGCCGAAATCGTTCCCCGGGTCTTGCGGAGCTCTTCTAAACATGTCCGCCCTCGCTGTCGGTCGGGTAGTCGTCCTCCTCTTCCTTTTTCCTTCACCTTCCTTGTCACAAAAAAAAATCGCCGATATCCGCTTCTTTCTCTTCTCCGGTTCTCACACGTGACAAGAGTGCAATACTTGTTGATTAAAAGACTGGAAATGAATGCTCCTAACCATGCCCAGGTTTCAAAATATCTCACCATTGAAAGAGGTAACAGAACCAATTGACGTGGACGTAACTGAATGCCTGCTTATTTCAGACAGGCGCCTGAAAGACGTATTTTAAGAAAGCAACTGAGCTCCGGACATAACCATGCTGCGATACGATGCCACTGGAGCATGGCCTGAAACCAAGAGCGAGTTTCCGGCGAGTATCCGAGCCTTCTGGAACCACCGCGATGAAATTCACGTCCAGGATGGACTCGTACTTCGCAGCAACTGACTAGTCATCTCCAGAAGTCAGCATAGATATGTACTCAGCACGCTACCTTTCGCACATGGAGCAGCGGAAAAAAACAAAGGCAAGGGGAAGAGTCTTTACGTTTTTGCCTAAAATGGCAAGCGACGTTCAGCAAATGGTGAAGAGTTGTGCTGAATGTCAAAAATATAATCCAAAGAACTCCCAGCTCCAACTGCTTTGTCATGAATTCCCTAGATTTCCATGGAGAACTGTTGGTATCAACTTCTGCTACCACAACGACAAAAAGTATTTAGTGGTGGGTGATTTTTACTTGTTTTTGGTTTTTCAAAGTGAGAGCACTTATTGACCGATCAACGGCAAATCTAGTGATATCATGCTACGTGAAATCGGTGCGGCGCATGGCCTGGCAAAAACCCTGTACAGCGATAACGGTCCCCCTTTTAACTGCCAGCAGTTCGAAGACTTTTTGAGTGAGATAGCTACCACTCACGTGTACTGCAACCCTTATTATCCTCGATCAAACGGTATGGTAGAACGTGCCATGCAAGAGGCGAAAATACTTCTGAGGAGGTACACCTAGGTTGGGGTTCAATACTTTACCGCCTTACTCTAACTGCGCAACACTCCTCGGGACAATTATCTAAAGTCTCTTTAGCAGCGGCTGAGGGGCCGGCAAACAAGGACTCTCCTACCAGCTCCCAGAAGTCACCTGGAGCCAAGCATTGTTCAACCGCAAAAAGTCCAGAAGCATCTGCGCTATATCTGGAAGAAACAGCGGACGTATTACAACCGCAATGCCAGGTCGTTACCAAATCTCGAAGGCAGTGAACCGGCAGCGGTGTATGATACACCAGCCAAGGTGTGGGCCCCGGCAGCAGTCAACGGAACAGCAGGTTTTCCTAGGTCCTACATTGTCGAGACTCAGGACTGACGGAAGTTGCGTCACACTTTAGAGCACCTAAGAAGCACGATCGGGATCCTATGCAGAATTTATACACAGCAGCACAATGTCAGCTGCAACCTGAAACTCGACCCCGTGGAAGTGTCAGTGGAGGTGCCCGATGAAATGCCCGTGGAAGTGCGCCGGAGTAAGAGCCCAAAAAGGCGTCCGGCAAGATGCCCGGAGCCGCGACGTTAGAAGTGCTTAGTGATCGTATGTACTTGGTATTGCATAGAAATGTATAAACCGGAAAGGGAAAATGTAGCGTGAGTCATGATCGCGCACCGCCATGCACACGCGCTACTATGTTATGCGGAGTCGTTCCGCAAATCTTATCATCAGTGCCTGTGATTGTTGCTGTGTATATATTCTTCTATTCTGTTCAATAAACGTTAGTTTGTGACGTGACACACAACCGTTTATATATATATGAAAAAACATGACTGCACCCCTTTCCGAAGCCAGCAATCAGAGCAAGTCGAAGCGGTGCGCACAGTTAAGCCAATGATGACGACGCGAGCGCGTGCATTAGCGCCCTAATCGCCGGGTGGTATATATTCTTGTCACCTTGGTTATTGTAGCCTTTTGCAACTCTCTCCCCTATTGTGGCACTCACACTGTTGCAGTTTCCCCTCAGCTAACAACTATGCACTTTCACACATTGCTTCCTGCGTAAGAACCGCTCAACCCAACGACCCGGGACCAGGAGAAAGTTCCTCTGGACTGCGGTGAGTCTATCATCACGTCTGGTAGAAAAGGAGAACTCTGGCCACAGCCGGTCAGCTACGTCATCTGAGCAGTGACCTGATACCGTATTTACTCGTGTAATAGCCGCACTATTTATGAATGCGTCTGTTACGTATGTAGAAATCCTGCTTATTAATTAAGGTGGGTTTTGTAAGAAAAGTTGCTCTTTTCAAAGTTACGTCGGCATTGTTTTTTTTTTGTTTTTTTTTGTTTTTCTTAACTTTTTATGTTGGGTTTGGCGTCTTGGAGGAAGCATTGGTGGGAACATAGCGGCCGAGGTGGGAGAGTTTCCTCCGCGGTCGTTAAGAAACGTCTCGGGTTTCGAGAGGTGGTGCGGGGAGAAACCGTGCTTGGAGCGGCTTGCGGCTTTTAACCGAGTGTGCCTGTATATGGAGGGTTTCGCCGCTTAGTGTTTAAATTTTCGCTTTTTGCCCTATGTAAGAACGACTCTAGAAGGAATTTGGGTTTGGCGGTTGGAGTGCCAGGCTGACAGCTCGCCGACCATCGGGCAACAGTGTGCCACGTGGGAGTGGTAAAATTTGAAGGGATTGGTCGGTCCCTGAGGGGAAGGAGGCTCCTACGAGCATACAAAAGTAGTGCCGAGAGGATTCTCGGAGATTGGCTTCGATTCAATTTTGGGAGACTGGGGACAAAAGTATGGGGTTAATTTTGGGTTTTAACTCATTGTTGAGTTGTTTCGTTTCATAATAAGCGTGGCCACAGTGGCCACTGTAAAACCAACCAACGTCGCTATGTGTTCAGCGGAATCGAACAACTTTTAGTGTTTTTTTTTCATTATCAACTTCCCGGGGCTGTCATTGGGCGAGCACCATCATCGGTCGTCACCATCCGGACCAGAACTCCCACCCCTATCCCACTCGAGGACGAGGGAAGTTGACTGCGTCCCTTGTGTCTACTTTCCCTGAGAACACATATACAGCCAATCATTACGTTGCGCATAAATAACATAGCGAATAACCAGATCCAGAAAACGATTCTCCATACAAATGCAATCTTCACAGATGGCATCTTCGCACGAAGACGTTATCTCTGTCCCGTAAACAGCTGGAATCATGCCGTCGAACACGGTGATTGGCAATCTGCGTACTCCGCGGAAAAGCGAACCCTCAAGTTTTCTTCATAAACAGTGTGGATCAAGTAAATACGGTAATGCGTTCCTCTACAATGTTTTCTTCGCTACTGGGGATAATTTTTTTGCCCTGAGGGGATACACATAAGCCTTGTTTTCTTTTTGCACAACCAGAAAAAAAGAAAGGGAACAATTTGATGCTGATCTTCTGTCCTCCCGAAAAAAGGCGTACAATAACTTACGACTAACTTAGGAGGTTAGTACAAGTTACTTGCAATAAGTGGTTAAGTTAGAGTACCAAATACTTAGCTTCAAAGGCATTTGTAAAACACCAATTAGCTCACGTTAGTAGTTAAAATACAATACCTTGAGTAGACTATTTACTTTACGTACTAGCCTGCAAGTTGGTAACATTATGAGGGTACAATGTGACTACATTTGCACTAGAGTGCGCAAATAATACTTTTGAATAAACTTTAGCGTTTCAAGCATCAGTTTCAAACGCCACAATTTAAAGGCTGTTTTGCTATTCCAATAAAACTTTTAAGAACTATTGTTTGCGTAATCAATCTAAAAGCGTGCAGGCTATTTCAATATACTATTTAGTCGAAGTACACGAGCGTCTGCAGTCAAGTAGGCCAAACTGATGCTTGCACGATGCAATGCTCACACAAAGGTTTATCTTAGCATTTGTGATTGTTAGTGATTAGAATATAATAAGGCAGTTTATCGGCCTGCCCAGCCGGCCGCCAATAAAAGGGCACGACGTTACTAGTTCTTATTGGCTAGGCTGCACGAGAAAATAAATAAAACGTTTTCACCTAAGCTCGGAGTCGGTCGCACCGTCTGTTCCGTCCTCAATATCGCACGCGCTACAAAATGGTGATCCGGACTTGATGATCAACTACGAGCACCTGCCATCCAGGAGAACGTTTTCAGCTGCCCGGGGCGCGGCAGCGGCTGGGCATTTCTGACGATTATGCAGGAATCGCATGCGTCTACCACGGCGCCTGCATCCGGAGCCTCCGCCCCTGGATCTGCCCCGTCGCGTCTGCGGACTGTACACCTCCCAGCAACCGGTTGCGACCGCCTCCCTGGCCCCGCCGGCTCGGCAAGTCACCGTTCATTGGCTTTTTCCACGTCTTCTGCAGTTCCTGGTGTCGCCCAGGCAGCCGTGTTCATCCGTGTGGATTGGTGCCGGACTGACAAGATCGCGTGCTGCCAGAATGTGTGGGGCGTCTCGCACCGCGTCACGCTGGGGTATGGCAAGTTACCGCAGACCACACTGTTCTTAACGAGGCACTTCGCTAACCGACCAGGGTCTTCTGATCGCTGGCCACGCATTGCTCTCCGCTTGGTGCGTCACCTCAGGGGAAGGCGCTGCATCGGTTCCGCAGCAGACCGCCATGTCGCCTGACCCCCGAGCTGCTATGGAATCTGCCCCGTATTAAATCCTCAGCACGAAGGAATTGTTGTGCCGGCCCTCTGCTGCGTCATTGCTCCAATACGCCTTACCTCAGCGTCAACTCCCCGCATGGCTTGCGCACGCCGCCTTTCAGCACCGCTTTCTGCCACGTCTTTCGGCTCGCAGCTAACGCCGACGGCAACAGCCCCACTCACCTGCTGCAGCTGCAACCGCTAAATCGCTCCGTCCCCTGCAGCCTCCATACCTACAGGCTGACGGTCTGGCTGTATGTGTGGGCGGGGGGGGGGGGGTAGTTGTGGCGGGCCATCGGCCCGCCGCGCCGCCGATAAGGGACGACGACCTGACTCTTGATACGAGCCCGTCGGCACGAGAGAATAAACATAACATTTCCGCCTAAGCACGGAGTCGGTCGCGACATCTCTTTCGTTCTCAACATGAAACGCGCTACAATATGAAATATTAATTCCCAAATAATTAAGATAATAATGTTTTCGTTAAAGCATTACTTACCTCGGAAATCTTAAGCTGGTGACGTAACTGGTCATGCATAGCTATATATTCGCGGGTTAAAACAAATATTAGGGGACGCGTGTTTAGATTTCGATGTTTGCATATTGAAAAGAAGATACCTTCAATTCAACTTTGAATATTAGTCGACTGAAACGATTAGCCGCATTGCCTTGTGGTCTCATGAAGTGTGGATTAAACCTGTAGCCGTATACGGCTAAAGCACGCCCTCTGAAACTTGTTGATGGAATGTTTTGGGCGTGCGTCTTATATTGTTTTTGTACTGCAGAGGAGAACTATCGCTCAATGTCGTACATCGGGCTAGCAGCTGGCGCAAACAACCTGTTCTTTTTTTTTCTGTTTTGACGAAAACAGAGCTTTAGCTTCTAGCTCATGACGTCAATGTCACTGAACGGTGTGCTGGAGCATTTTATGATGTAATTCTACTTCTAGCGGCAAGTGGCCAGATGATCTCAGCTTTAAGTTATAAAATAAATTGCCAGTCAAATTGCCCTGCAGTTGTGTTGCCTCCTGAAACGTTATTTTTCCCGCTAAACCTAGCTGGGAAACTGAATTTGCTTATAGGTCACGTGACACGGAGTCACGTGACATGATTTTCGCAGCTAAATTTTACGGGGAAACTAAATTGGCGTTGAGGTCACGTGACGTCAATTTTCCGCCAAACCTAGCGGGAAAACTGAAGTCATGTCACGTTACAGGCCACGGCTTCAACATATGTGGCTTTACGAAATCTGGAGGCAACTACACAAAGGAACGTTTAAAATTAAAAGTATTGTTCAGCAAGTTATGTGAGACTGCGCAATAACCAGGATTGGTACTGTTAATATTGTCATAAATAAAAAATGATTAAAAATACATGTTTTAATCAAACGAACTTGCACCTGAAACTAAATTTAAAGGGGCACCGTACAGTAATGGCCAAGATAAATACGAAGAGCGGAGCGAGTGCCTTCGCGAGCATGCAGAACATTCAATCGAAACTTGCTGGTACTTCTCGAACGAAATTCTTATCGTTCTTTCTCTCCGTTTCTTTATCTTCACTCTTGACTACACGTGGCGCGACGTTTACTCTCTTGATGGGAGGCGCACCCTTGAATCGCTTTTCTTTAGCAAATCAAAGCTCAAAGGCTGTGAGTAATCGAGTGAAAGCGAGAAGACGCGAAATTTAGCATTGTTATCTGCAGCACCGAGTGGTCTTATTATGCGTCTTCTGTTTCGGTCAACAAAGGTTATCTCTCATTGCAACACAGTTATTTTATTCACAGCACACAAGCCAGGTGCGAGTAGATAATTGCGGAACGACGCCTCTTCTTAAAGGGGTTAAGACGCGTCTTAAATCGGATAACTAAACGGATTGTGTCAATAAAATACGCAGCTCGTGTGGCTGCACAATTAGTCGCTCCGGTGCCACGAAATCCTACGAAGCAGTGGCATCATTCTCGAAGGAGACCACTCAAGAGCACAGCATCAAATAAGCGTGGTTAGCGGCGAATCACAGAAATTGAATTTGTCGTAATAACCAAGAACGTCGATCCTGCCTTTTTATTTTGAACACTGCCCACATCCACCGCTATGTCGCCCCCCCCCTAGGTATCATTCGGTCGGAGCTCAGCTGTTCTTATTCATTTTGCTCATCACTACATCCTGCGAGAGCGACTGAAGAGCCACTGCCTTGATTCATGGCATCCGTGGCGTATGCTAGCCAGTTTCTTTTTGTCGAAAACAAAGAACGGAACAACACGTGTTCTTAAAAAGAAGATGACAATTTATGATTCCAAAATAAATACCTTTCAATTATCGGAAAAAATATTTTTGATTGTATTTTGAATGGCACGTTTGCTCTTTTTCCTATTAATTGATTGACAAGATTCAAACTTTCTGTTGAGTCTTTTGCTGACTAGCTAAATTGTCTGTAATTTTTTTCTTATTTTTGCCAATCTTTTTTTATTGTTAATTTATTGCGCATTCATGTGGCACGTGGTTTAACCGTAATTATGCACTAACCTTCTGAGAGGTAATAAGACAATTAAGAAGCAATTGATAATACAATTATACTGAAAAAAATCATTGAAACTTTAATATGTAGAGGATAAAAAAAAACAGGTGTGGTTAATTGTTATTTTTTCAAAAAGTAAAAGACGCTATATGCCATCGATTTTCAAAAGAAACGGCTTGGATTACAGAAAAAGTAACGCGTTGTATTTTTTATTACAATAACGTTCGTTTTATAAAAGTTTTTTACTCTTCGAACATGGTTGCGCCTAAGCAATAGATGGCTCTTGTGGGTAATTTTTTCTTACCTATGCGGAATCCGTGAGCGGCAGCATTTTCAAGAGACGAAATAGTTCTCAAGGAAAATTCAATAGGTTCTTGAAAAAAACGAGTTAGCGGTGAATTCTAGAGTAATATTTTTCTATCGTGAATCTAAATATCACGTTTATTTTCCTTGAAGATGTAACTAAACGCGAGAAAATACAAAAAACCTTCGACAGTTGTTACGTTATGAAATTATCTTTCGGCCTCCAAGCGCTAGTCGCTCGTGCGGGCAGCACGCCCAATTGTAAGCTCGCCAGCCATATTTCCCCGCACTGACACCAGTCGTGACGTCTTTTTCTGACCTTTGATAGGCGTTGAAGATGCGGAAGAGCCGAGATTCCGAGAACCCATTGCATGACGTAAGGCTCCGTGAAAGAGGGACTTCAGCAATACTTTGGAAATGGTTTTCTGCAGCCTACGAGAACCAAATTGAAAAATAATCTTGATATTCGTGATCCTGAAGTCCAAATGGAGACAATTTAAATGTTTTTACTCGAACACACAACCATTTTAGTTTCCCTTTAAGAGGAACGAGGACAATGACACGTGGACGGGCCTTTCTGTTCTAGTTACTCCCCGTAAAAAAACAACAACAACAACAACATTCGTTTATAAATTTAGAGATCCCAATGCTTTCTTCAATCTCTTCAACGTTATTAAGTTTGGGGCTAGCGTGGTCCGGACAAAATATCCCTCACAAAATGAAACAACAAAAATATTCCGGTCGTCAGAATGATGCTTGTCAAATTGGGCCTGATACTAATACTCCCAAGTAATCCTTTAAACTTTAGATATAATACCGTTAAATATGTTGGTGCATTTTGACTGTATAATATATATACAAAATGACGCAAACGACGAGTACGAAAAAAAGCGAAACTTTCCTGACATTTACTTTATATTTGCTTTGCATAAGTGTGTTCGTCTCATGTCGTCTAGTTAGGCTTCTGGTTTTAAGTAAGTCGAAGATTCCTTTTTCCAGTTACTGTTTTCTTAGACTCATGATAAGATACCATCAATTTGGAATGAAATGCCTTAATCGGGAAACTTTTATATTTGAATTGTCAAGGTAACCGCTACTAGGTGAGATCGCCTTTATTCAGAAGTGTTTTGCGCTAGCTAAAGGAAAGACATTTCGTTAAATAATCCCAAGTCAATAGACTCAGCTAATACAAAAGTGTAATTTTTCGCTTAAAGCTTCTAATCTTCCTGTCTAATCTTCCTGCTTTGCCCGCTCCTCTTTCCTATATTCTCTCCAGTTTTTACCTTGCCCCAGCGTGTCTCCCCTGGCATATTTGAAGAGTGAAGCCATAAGAGAATTATCTTCCCTGCAGAATTGCCGAGGTAGTACGTCCGCCCTTAACCAAACACCAAAGTGGTCCATCGAGATACTGAGCTGACTACTATTCTTTAGGATTTAATAAATATTAGACCGAGAGGCAAACGGGAAACACATATAGGTCATCTTGATTGATATTAAAAAAACCTAAAACATTCATCACCAAATTTCATATTTTTCGGTGAAATTAAACATTTTTTTTTCGGCTTATTTGCGGAGCAATGATTTAGTTACCTCGCTTGTTATTATGACCTCGAGAGAAAATGTGTAGCTTCTGAATAGCTGTATCATTTCCGTTTGCAACGACAGCATCAAGGCAGGATAGCTGTCGGTCTGCTTCCGGATGGCAGTTCGTGTGCAGGAATAACTGGACAATGGCCGGTGACTCCACGGGACACATTCGTTTGCCTGAATGTAAGCGCAGTAAGACCTAGAAATGATTGCTCGTTCAAACTGGCTTGCCTTGCCAAAAAAGGAACAATGCGCAATATTCGCCTTGGCGAAACGTGTGGCTTTAAATTACCCACCCACAACACAAAAGTTTACATCGATATATAAATTAAACAAACGCTTTGCTTAAACAACGGCATAAAATGTTCTGACTTTTTAATGAGTTCACAGCCATCGGGTGTCAGAAATCTGGCAGGATCAAAGTCATCGGGTCGTTCCCAGTGAACGAGGTTCCAGTTCATTGCCGTAGTGTTAGAAATGACCTCCGTGCCTTTGGGTATAAGGAGCCCGTCGAGAAATATGTCTTTTCCCATCATGCACAATGAAATAAATATTTCTGCAAAACCTTTGAACAACGCAAAACCAACACCTAAAGCGTTCGCCCACCGGAGTACTAAAGAACGATATAAAAGACTTGAAAGAAGAGTCTCCGGCAGGATTTGGACCCCCACCTTGAGATTTGAGCCAAGTGCTTTGCTAAGTGAACTATTGAGGAAAGCTGCTTGCCCTCGCGTACGAGAGAAGACAGTTTCGCGAGTAGTGCCCTGCAGCACCCGAAACCCGCGCGCCGCGCGCAACCGTCGCGTGGGTGAGATTTCGTGTTTCGTAGCCTTGGAACGTGTGAGTGAACAAGGACGGTTCCTTGAAGTCATTTTATCGCTTCGCCATCTTACGGCGTTTGTCAGAAATGGGAGCGAATCTTCGACACACTTTCTAAGTGGCGAGGCGGTGCCGTTCGTACACCTTTGCTCCTACGAGGCCACAGAACTCGGCGCCATGACGACCCACTTTTGGAGGCATTTTATTGGTTTCATCGGATTGTAGCGTTTGCTGCGGTCGGACTGAATGGGAAATGAAGTACAGAATGTCAGTCGGCCCTAAAATTAATCGTTACAATATTAACATTTGCATGACAAGTTTATTTGCGCGGTAGGCAATTTCCACATAAAAGCAGTTGTACACCTCAATGGCTTCCACGAACTTTGTTTCTTGCTTGTCTCTGCCAAGGAACAGTTTAATGATAGCATCTGTCGTCTCACACTTTGGTATATAAACACGTAATTCATTAATATAACTTATAAAATTGAGCTTAGCGTTGTTCCATCGAGACTTGTGAATTCTTCCAGTCGGGTTGCGTTGCTTTCTGCTGTATGACGGGATTTGATGAGCCTCATACGCTCCCCCTAGGTGAGATCATTGTCCGTTTGAAAAGCTCAATACATTTGTTCATTGATAAAAGAATGTCACATTTTAAGTGCTCCAAAATCCTAGCCTGAAAAGAATGGCAGAACTTTTTTCTTTGAGGTTCTGTAATGTATGAAATACAACTAAATGAGCCGCGATATTGTCAATTTTTTATAATAAAACTAAACATTCATTCTTTTTGTGTGAAGAACTTTCATGTTTATCAGTAACCAACTAAAGTGAGCGTGGAAATGTAATTACTGTATTGGCAATACGACGTCTATTTGTTTTCTAAATTTGAAACTGAATAATGTGTTTGGATTACTGACGTCTAGCCACCCGATTTCAATTACCCTACTAAATCCAGTCAGTAACAACACGGACGGACGGACATATGGACAATTAGGTTGAGTTAGGGTTCCCGCTAAAAGCATTTTTTTTATATAAAAATATATTAGCAGGCACACTTTGAAGAATTTTTCTTCCTGCTACCGGCATCGGAGAATGACAAAACCAGCTTGTTCGAAAACAGGCAGTTATTTATTGTGCCGCGAAATGAATAACCCAGAACCGAAAATTGATCCATGTAGCAACCAAGCACCGGAGTAAGTTCACTGATTGCACCACAGTGGTTGTTCATCAAATTCCTTTGTCGCGTGTGCTGTTGTAAATAGGTCAGACGGGTAGATGTGTGAAGGCTCGTTTCCGTGAGTGTATGCAAATTCCACAAGATTAATATCAGGTCACCTTGCTGTTCATTGTAGCAGGTGCTCATGCACCCCTGCCTTCAATGACACAAGGATTTTGGCGCTTTATAAAGATATGGTGTCAATGGTCAAGATATAGTGTCAAATAAAGTTCAGCTTTGAGTGCGCCTTCTGTTCTCCCTCTTGCCTTGGTCCTTGTTAGTTTTCGGTCGCTATTGTTTTATCTATGCACCAACTGGTCTTAATCATTACCTTACAACGTTCTGAGCCTTGTTATTACCCACGAGTTTAGATGAGTTCTGCTGTTTTTTAAAGAGCCATTTAGATTGTCATACTTCGAGCCCTTCCTGTTTTTATAACAAACGAACAGCTGGTACGACTCTGCAGTCGGCTTTGGAAAAGCAGGCTCATATCAAACAACTGGCAGCAGCTGGAAAGCTACTGTGATATTTTGTTGCGATCTGTTTGGCCCTGCAATTTTCCTCGTATTCTATGCAACATGTACCTGGCATGCGCTAAATTCCAGCCCGGTATATTGAGCGTTTCAATTTCTCAACAAT
>JAZHYW010021588.1:0-36398 GCA_037355805.1 Ixodes ricinus
ATTGTGTGCATGCGGGTGCCCGGAAGAAGACAAGGTTCCGTCCGTCGGGAGCGATCTTTATTTTTCGACTAACGAAATGCTTCTTCGCGGCGCGGCAGCTCGCTGCGCCTCTTATCAGGAGCGCTGATAGCAGAGACCGGAAACGGAAACACGACACTTTCCCCTCTTATTCGAGAATAGTTAACCGGGGCTGAAACGGTCGGGTGGTTTCCGGGTCCTCGGTGGGTAGCGTGGTTGCGACAGCTCCGCGGAGGTTGCTTGTCCCCTTATTTGTGCTGCTGGTGCTGCTGTCGCTGCTGTCGTCGTGGCTGATGTTGTTGTTGGCACTGCGAGAGCTGGCTTGTCCTTGACAGGTGGCAGCAATACTGGTGACAGCTCGTCGTCCGACTCAAACGCAGCCTTGCTTGTGGAGGGTGGCGCTGGCAATAAGTGATCGCGGTGTCTCCTCCAGGTGTGCACTCCATGCGACGTGGTAACTTGAACCGTGTAAGAAACGGGCCCAGTTCTTTTCAACACCGTTGCATTCAACCACTTGGGTCCACGTCTGAAGTTGCGCACCAGGACGCAGTCATTCTCTGAAAACGGCACGTCCACACCTCCCCGATGAGACGATTGTTGGAACTGGCGTCCAGAAACCGACGGCTTCGAGTGATGGTTTCATTGCATCCAGGCGCGTCCGAAGGGCTCTTCCCATCAACAAGAAGGCCGGAGTCTCCTGAGTAGTTGCATGAGGGGTGGTGCGGTAGGCCAGCAAAAACCTGTTCAGACTCTCGGCAACAGACTCTGACGCCGGAGCCTTTCGAAGGGCATTCTTCAGAGACTGTATGAAACGCTCTGCGAGTCCGTTGCTGCTTGGATGGTATGGCGCGGTCAGAACTTGGCGCACGCCATGCAGCTTGAGAAAAGAACGGAACTCTTCGGAAGTAAATTGCGGACCATTGTCGCTGACAATGGTTTCCGGAAGTCCATGTCGACTGAAAAGTTCGTGTAGTTGGGCAACTGTGCTTGCAGCGGTCGTAGACTTCATCAGGCAGACTTCAGGCCACTTGGAATGGGCATCGACGGCTACAAGGAACATCCAGTTGCGAAAAGGACCCGCAAAGTCCAAGTGTACTCGTTGCCAAGGTCTCGACGGCCACGCCCAGGGATGCAAGGGGCTTTGGCGGGTGATGCTCGTTGCTGCTGGCACGCCCGGCAGAGCTTTACTTGAGTCTCGAGGTCTTTGTCAACCGATGGCCACCAGACATAGCTGCGGGCTAGCTCTTTGCTACGGACGATGCCCGGGTGACCCTCGTGCAGCTCCTCGATGACCAGATGACGCAGCTTGGGCGGCACCACAACACGCATGCCATACATTAGGCATCCCTGATGAACCGTTAGTTCATGTCGTCTGTGGAAGAATGGCTTGAGATCGGCGTCGTCGATGTAGGACGGCCAACCTTTCCGTGTGAAATCGAGTACCAGCCGGAGAGTGGAATCACGGGCGGTGTGCCTTGCAATCTCTTGACTTGTCACTGGCATGGAATCCAACCTCAGTGTGTAGAAAACTTCGTCATCTGCTTGTTCCTCCTCCGTGGAAAAGACAGGAAGCCGTGAAAAACAATCGGCGTCCATGTTGTTCGCAGACGTCTTGTAAAGCAGGTTGTACTTGTAAGCGGAAAGGGTGACTGCCCAACGCTGTAGCCTGGCAGCAGCAATGGCAGGTATGCCAGTTTTCGGACCAAAAATGCGCTGCAGGGGCAGGTGGTCGGTGACCAAAGTGAAGCTGCGGCCGTAGACGTAGAAGTGAAACTTCTTCACACCAAACACCAGGGCCAGGGCTTCTTTCTCGATTTGGCTGTACTTTTCTTCAGCCTGAGTAAGGGTACGAGAAGCGTACGCAATTGGTCTCACCGTGCCGTCGGACGTCACGTGTGACAGAACTGCGCCGAGGCCGTAAGCCGACGCGTCGCATGCCAGCTGGAGCGGTGCGTTAGGGTCGTAGTGGACTAAGACTGGGGAAGTCGACAGGGCTGACTTGATCTTGTCAAAAGCTTCCCGGCACGCAGAGTCCCACGACCAGTTGACGTTCTGCCGAAGCAGCCTGTAGAAAGGATGCGCCAGCGTTGCAAGATGCGGCGTAAACTTGCCATAGTAGTTAATCAGTCCCAGCAAGGAACGTAGTTGTGAGACGTTAGTCGGAGCTGGAGCTTTGAGCAAGGCTTCAATCTTCTCAGTTGTCGGCTGCACACCGTCTGCGCTGATGATGTGTCCGAGGTACTGGAGGCGGTCGCAAAGAAACACACATTTGCTGCGCTTGACGCGTACACCGCGTTCTGACAACCTTCGGAGAGCCGCTTCCAGGTTGGTGAAGTGTTCCGCGTGCGTAGCTCCAGTAATCAAAATGTCATCAAGGTAGCACGTAACACCTGGCAAGTCTTTAAGCATGTTATCCATAACACGCTGGAAAATGGCGGGCGCCGACGCCACGCCGAACGGCAGGCGGTTAACGCTGAAAAGACCCTTGTGGGTGTTTAATGTTAGGAACTTCTTGGAGTCGTCCGCCATTTCGACTTGATGATAGGCCCTATCAAGGTCGATCTTCGAGAAGTAGCGACCACCGGTGAGAGCCGCGATGGATCTCGTCCAGTCGAGGCAGCGGATATTGATCCGTGTCCAGAACGGGGTTCAGCGTTGTCTTGTAATCGCCGCAGAGGCGTATAGAACCGTCCTTCTTAACGACCGGGACTACTGGAGTGGCGAACTCGCTTGTAGCGACAGGCGTAATGATTCCGAGCTTTTGAAGCTTTTCGAGCTCTTCTTCAACCGCGGAACGAAGTGCAAAAGGGACGTTTCGAGCCTTCAGAAATTTTGGGCGGTCATCTTTCAACACGAGGAAAGCCTTCTCACCTTGGATCTTCCCCAGTTCATTGTTGAAGATGTGCTTGTATTTTTCAAGAAGACGTTCCAAATCCCCCGATGCATTAGGCTTAGCAGCGCTAGAGCCATGGTCCTTGAGCTGGTGCACGCCGCAAATGGCTGTCCAGTTCAGGTTGAGGTGCTCGAGCCACTCACGTCCTAGCAGAGGAGGCCCACGCTGATCCAGAACATACAGAGGCAGGAGCCGTCGCTGGTTGTTGTGCGTCACGTGCACGTGAATGACGCCACACGGCTTGACGACTTCGCCAGTGTAAGTCCGCAGTCGAAGTTCCGTCGGCTGCATTGAAGACGAAGCAAACAACTGCTGGTACTGTTTGCGTGAAACCACGGAGACAGTCGCACCCGTGTCGAGTTCCATGCGTAGTGGCACCCCATCCACAGAGACGTCGACCAGTATTGGCGGCCGTGCCGCCGAATTTATGCTGAGCAAACCGCCGCCTGCGTCTTGCGTCAGCGCGTGCATCTCCGTTTTCTTTCCGCGACCTTGCTTTTTCTTTTTCTTACTGCGACAGACTCGCTGCAGGTGGCCTCTTTTCCCGCAGCTAACACACGTAGCGGCAACGTGCGGGCATGAGTTGGCGAAATGCTTTGGCGAACCGCAGCGATAACATTCGGCTGTAGATTGCGCTTTCGGCGAGACGTCTGCTCGCACTTTATGAACGTCACCGCTCGAACGGCTGCTCACTTGATTCGCATCCGGCGCATGCGCGTCCTGGGTGTTCCGAGTAGCCGCTTCTAGGGCTAGCGCTCGCTCGACCGCTTTTTGAAAAGTAAGCGTCTTGTCTTCCGCGAACAAGTACCGTTGAATGTCGGTGCGGAACAGACCACATACAAAACGGTCGCGCAGGGACTCGTCCAGGAAATTGCTGAACTCGCAGGACTGTGATAGTCTTCGAAGCTCCGCCACAAAATCCGAAATGGATTCATTTTCGTGCTGCGAACGGCGGTGAAATTTGGCACGTTCCCCAATGATTGACACGCGTGGGGTGAGATGCTCCCTCAAAGCAGCTGTTAGTTCCTCAAAAGTCTTTGTTGACGGAACTTGCGGGGCCGTTAGTGCCTTTAGCAATCCATATGTTTTCGGTCCAATGACACTAAGAAACGCATGCACTCTGTCGGCTTCTGCTATCTTGTTCACGGCAAAATACGACAAAAGCCTTTCTTCGTATGATGGCCAATCACTTAAAGATTCATCAAAAGCTTCCACTTGCCCGATACGAGCCATGGTGATTCCATCGGCGAGACTTGCTGGCAGGAGCAGAAGAAAAGTGCCCAGTCACTCGTCGCCAGTTATTGTGTGCATGCGGGTGCCCGGAAGAAGACAAGGTTCCGTCCGTCGGGAGCGATCTTTATTTTTCGACTAACGAAATGCTTCTTCGCGGCGCGGCAGCTCGCTGCGCCTCTTATCAGGAGCGCTGATAGCAGAGACCGGAAACGGAAACACGGCAGTTACCTTGTTGAAGATTGAGCAGGCAGTGTCATTTGGAATTTTCGAGAATAGTGGACAACCCGAAGCATCCCGGAAAACATGTCTTATCATCTGTTACGGTTTAAAAAACGATACGGTGGCATCCCTGTTGTGAAGGTCCTTTCTGCCGACTCTCCGCCAGCGACGCGTGGATTGCAGTCCTCAAGTCTCGCCTAGCGTCATCCAAACAGAGACCTCGGGGATTGCGACCCGATATTGCCGGCACAGATGCGAGCTCTCCGAGAAACAGCGCACTCGAGCCGAGTCGCAGGGGTACGAGCCTGGTTCGGCACCGGGAGGCCACGTCTGGCGTCCCTTACTAAATTCCGGATCACCAGAGCAGCGAATTACGTCTCAGTCGACTTCGACGTATCCCTGACCTGCATTATTACGGGTGCAACCGCGGGCGCATTCTGATATCTGTTGGAACTTCACTGCCTGAGTCATCCTACTATTTCAAGTCGAACACTCTCAGGCTCAGTGCTGCAACGGACTATGACTCAGCTTTGCCGGCTGGGTGGACTGTGTGCGCTAAGGCAAGAGACACGGTTATCAGCGGGCATTGGATATCAGGAAACTATGACTCAAGAAATCCCTACCTAAGGACCTCAGGCAGAATACTCTCTGACTCTACTCCTGGCACGCACCTGGTTCGAGTCCCCGACTGCGCAACACTTCTCAGAAGAGAGAAGAGGTCGCATAAAGGAATAGGTTAGAGAATCGGAAGGAACCTTGGTCAGCATAGTAACAATGCCCCAGTATCACCTTGACCCTGGTGCCCTCAGAAGACTTCAAAATGCGTTCGGATTTGTTTTCTTGTTTTTTCGGGGGGGGTATTTTTCAAGAAATGTAACAAAATGCATTTCATCCTGATTTTATCGCGCTACAAATAAACATTCTAAATGTATTTCGATACAGGAATACAGATGCAGGTGAAAAAAATGTATCGCGATACAGAAATACAGATACGAAATGAATTTCTGAAACACTATCGTGATACATTTGTATCGTGATACTGCCCAACCCTGCCCATGACACTAGTCTTTTCTAAGTTGGACTTACACTCACAGTGAAAACAGTTAACTATTAGGTGACCTTTATAAAATCCCAGCGTAAGAACTCTAGTTTGAGTGCACCCTCATTGTCAATTGTCTGACAAAGAATTTCACTCTGTAGAGCCAGTGACGGTGGTTGCTAAGGGAATGCGTTTTGACCTCATTGTACAGTGCTCTGCCATCAGGTGTCAGTTTTTATCTGTATTTATATTTCTCTTTTTAAATAAACCATTCAGTTTGAAAGATACGCCGTGTCCTGTCCAGATCTTCCTTCCTTTGGTAATGTTTTTCGGCATACTATTCAGCGATGAATAACCAATTAGCCCAACTTGCCATCTTAAGCCTCAAGACCATGCAGCATGCATGCGAAGATATCTTTTTCCAGGCTTGCCATCGCTTTTGCTTACTTCATGAGCCCCGAGAGACGACAAGCATGCGAAAGGTATCTGCGTGTGCATGCTGAATGTATTGAAGTCTGGTCGGGGTCGGTTGTTTCTGTTGGTCGTTCTAGTAGGACTCCGGCATTATATGTCTGACCCTATTTTATATTGTCATTTTAAGAAGAACAAGCTAGCATTCTTTGTGTGTATTGATTCAATACACTTAATTCAGACTGATGTTTTTCTGATCTGATTTTTTTGTTGCTTTTTAATTACTGGGGAATTTAGTTTTTGTGTTTTTTAGCTTCAAAGCTGTCAGTGGAAGTTGGCACCACTTTAAATTGTAATTTTATAGGTATGCAACATAAATATAAAAAAGCACTTCTATGCGTTAGAAAAAATCATAAAAAACATTGTCTTTATAGTGAAGTGTGCGTATAGCTCGGTTTTGTTATCAAGAGAAACAAAACATTTTACATTGCGGCAATTCAAAATTTGCTTTCAAATGATCTGAGCAACGTTCCACAGTACTGCATGTTATATCTGGTGTTCACAGTGAGGTGCTCTAACTGGCTTTTATTTTGCATGTACTGACAGTAGTATACTACAAATAGACGGAGGCCATGCTTGTCACTGTCGAGGTCTGTAGTTCCTGCGTTATGTAGTCTCCTGCAATATGAAAGACCCAGTGGGAGCGCCTGGCCGAGGCAGTACCTGGTAGGGGCGATTTCTGCGCTCTGGGAGATTCTAATCTAACCAAGGGGAGGACTCACTCGGAGCTCAACTGAAGTGCAACAGACGGTTATGAGTTTTTAATTTCGCGGTGGACAGCAGTTCATCAGCATGGCGTCACGGCTTCTAACTCAGAACTTTTGTTTGAGAGAGACTGGCCAGAGTCAAAACAATTATTTCGACTGTTAAAATGCAAGGTTCGTGCCATCATTCTAATTAATGAATGCGCTCTTCACCACACTTTTTTTTTCAAATATGAGACTTTGGTGTAACTTCAACATTTGTTTATTTGACAGTGCCCGTTCTAAAATTTCACACCAGAAACAACTGAAAACAAAAACAGTGATGCGCGTACTTGCTTCGAGCCTTCGTGACCATATCTCTGGGCGTGATGCCGATGAAGAGCACTTTTTGGCTAAACCTAACCCAAAAACTGTTCGCAAGTTCAGAACCAGTTGAGCCCCGAGGGAGAGTCCTTTCCTCGAGGCAGAGCTGAATCACACGGAGCGCACATAGCTCTTGTGACCACCGCCATCTCAGCCACGCACTTTCAGTAGGTATTTTATATTGAAGGAGACTGAACATACCACCAAGACCTTTTGAGTAGCCTTTCTGCTGTGATATAATTTAATTAGGAGCATAATTTATAGTTCATGTAAAACATATTTACTAAACATGCGTCACTGTTAATCCATTTCCTTCTTCAGGTGCTGCTATCCAGCTCTACGTCACAGCCATGAAGTTGCCATGGGGTGAACCATCGACACTTGCTGTCATTAGTACTCGGATCGGCAGATCAACATGCTAGCTGTGAAGCCCAGTTACCAGGCAGCAGATACTCGACCAGCGACCAGCCTTGTCCAGCAACCAGCCTTTTGTCACTCTAGTTGGACTCGGGCATTATGCCCGAGTCCCACTAGAGCGACAAACAGAAACAAACGACACGAACAAGCCTCCAACCCATGCAGCATCCCCGTGATGGTACCTTTGGCAAGCATTTATTCGTTCGGTGCTCGTGAAATAAGCACGAGTGATTGTAAGCCTGCCCAAGATACCCTCGCGTGTATGGTGCTTGTGTTCAAGCATAGCCTCCATTATTCTACAAATCCTGTCAAATGGCGAAAGACTAAAGCGCCGTCCACACATATGCAGCCGAGTAAGACCGAGTAAGACCAGACCGGTTTTAGCCTCTTGCGACGTCTTGGGACCAGCTCCGCTGCAGCTCATCCGGTCCTGTGACGTCGCAAGAGGCTTAAAAACCGGTCTGGTTTCTCTCGGTCTGAGTGGGTTGCATATGTGTGAACGGCGCTTCAGGTTTGAGGCTTGTCGCTGTTGTTTGTTTCTGTTTGTCACTGTAGAGGGACTCGGGCATAAGCCAGCACCACGTATTGAACATAAAATAAAAAACACTGTATTAAACTTGATTCAATTTAGCAGCTTCACGTGCATGCCGAGTACACAATAAATACAGCAGCTCGCACATGTTTTCAACTTTCATTCTATTGTTCAAGTATTCTGAGAAAATTACTGAGCAGCTTTATTAATCATGAGGCACTAAACCCCGAACAAAGTTGCAAACAGTCTTTTCTGCACACAGCACCGAAAATTGGAGATATTGTTTGGCTATATGCCACAAAAACATCCTTTGAATGACAACATAGGCTTCCTTGGGAATAGTCTAGAAATTACCGGTATAGCCAAGACTGAATGACCAGAGAAATCCCACCCTGGCCCACACTGCATTTACACCGTTTTGCCAAGCTTTAAGTGACCCCTGAATCGCCAGCCTGGCCCAGGCTTGTTTTACACCCGCATAGCCAAGCTTGGCTATAGCAGGTTACAAGTCAAGAAGGTAGCGGCAAATGCCCCTCAAAGGGAATCATATATCCCTCCGCCACCTCCGCATCCAATAGCGTCCCATCGTTTCCGTGACGTTGCGGCCAACGCGCGAGGAGGGTCTTGCCTTTCTGTACATATTTGCTTTATCTTTCGACTTTGACTTAGCATTGTGGAAGCCACGAGAGGGAGATTAGAGTCTTCCCCTCCGATGGAAACAAAGACGACTTTCGGGGATTAGCTTCCCCTCCGATTGATACAAAGGCTGCTTTCAGGGGCTCGGTTCCCTCTCCGATGAATACAAAGGTCGCTTTCTTAAAAGTGGGGGTCGGAGACAAGTTGGCACCACTCTGTGGCCATTATCTATCCATTGAAGCGGAACAAGGAGCGTTTCCAGTGAACTCTTCTTTCGATTGCGGAGGGATTTGAAACCGGCGCACCACGCTTGTGGGAGGAGCTTCTCCTACCTTCTTAACTTGTAACCGACTATAGACAAGAAACCCCGCTGAACTGCCGGGTTGAATAGCAAGGCTGGGGCTAGCTTGCCCTTGTGAGCAAAACGGTGCTTGGGCCATTCATTCATTCATTCGTTTTCAGGGTCCACAATCAATTCGACGCCTCCTTAATGGTGCACTTTTCAACTTCTCTTGAAGTAATATAAAAAAAACATGAATATGAAAAAATAAATGTAAAAACTAAACAATGGCACTAATAAACTGACGAAAGCTATGCGTGCAAAAAATATTTCGGGAATAATACTTGCAGCGATCGCTTTAATATGGGTATATGTCAATTAAAAGCGAGTGACGGGTGCTGGGTGATTCGAAACAGAAGGATAAAAAAATTACCACATTTTAGAAGACACTCGAGAATTACATAGGCAGTTGAGTAGCAAGTTTGAATCAAAAACTCCGTTCATCACATTATGCAAAAACATAAAATCCCTACTGCTGCTGAATCAAGCCGCGCTGCGACGACAACCTCATCTCAAACATTCAGCGAGATATGGCAGGTTTTTTGGGGCAATAAACATTTGATATTACGTCGACGTCTTTCTTTGGTATGATGGTAGGAGTGTTAATAAAAAATAAGGTAACAAGAGCTCTTCCATGGTCTAACTGTATTCCACAGGCAGATATACTGATATGCAGTAGTATTTCACTGGCGTACATTACTTATCAAGATATTCACAATGCTTGTTACAACATTTGGTTTAACGGTACACTAAGGCATCGATGCCACCATAAAAGAAGACTGCGTCAAGTCCCTGAAGCCTCGTGATGACGGCTTGCTGAACTTCCGTATCGGCTGTGAATCGCCTACAACTCTGGTCAATCAATGGTACTAAGAGATGTAAATCACTGGGTGCCAGGTCGGGTCACCGTTCAGAACCAAGGACAGCACTTGGCTGGAATACTTTACACAAAACATAGAGCAACACGCGTGTAAATGAAGTTGAAGCAAATGTATATGCAAGATAGTTGTGTGAGGACAGACATTGAAGCCCTGAAGCGTGAGGAGGAAGAACACAAAAATACGAACACCAAGCTCCCAAAACAGCTACATTTTGCGGCCACAAATCACATTTTATACAACCCTACAACAGGCACGTAGCCAGGATTTTGTTTCGAGGAAGGGGGGGGGGGCATGACAAAATGCTGTATGAGGGGGAGGGGGAGAGGAGGTCCCAGCAAAATAGAAGATTCCGGGGGGGGGGGCCGGGCCCATGCCCCCCCCCCCCCCCTGGATACGTGCCTGCCGTACAAGCAGAGCGAAGAACTGCCTAAAGGTCAATATTCAGGGAAATCTAAAATTTTGAAAGATAACGGTTTCGTCCAAGGTCACCAGGTTGTACCCAGCTGCAATAACTTCTCCATAATGGTATTGCGAGGGCAGGGAAAAAAGTGATGGTCCCGGAAAAACGAAAAGTGCGCAAAAGAAAAATGGCACATCAAATCCCCCTACCCTCAAAAAAGCGATGAAACCAAGCAAACTCGAAGCCTGCAGGTTGACGAAAATAGTCTTCACTGCCAGTGGCTGCGGCCACCACAGCCGCGTCCTGAGAAGCAGTTGCATTTTGGCATTTTCAAGAAAGGAAGAAATGCGCTTTCAACATTGATATTGTTGCAAATACAATAAATTCCATGGCATCAAATCTTAAGGAGATAAGAAACCTCAAAACAGCAAGTCGATTTCGGAGAGTACCAGGGCGCTACGCAATGCGCACTTTGTCCGGGTAACAGACCCCGATCCGCGGCCGGTCAGCCGGACGGCTCGAGAGCTTCGAAGTACCCGAATGAAGGTAGATGGACCTACGTTCGTTAATATGGCGCGGCCTAGAAGGCCCGTGAAAGAACGGTCTATAGGGAGTTTTAGTACTACAGCATGTAAACTAACGCTTCTAAGGCACTTTAGACGGCCGACAGAAATCGGTTTCTCAACGTCTCGCGCTGCAATTTACTAAAGAGGTGTAAGCAGGGCCCGAAAGCTTAGGGTCAATGTCGAGCTGCGCTGGCGACGTACGGTCTTGCTGAGGTGGTGAGGATTCTGCAGTAATCGCGGCGATTTCGGCGGAGTTCCGAAGTTCCTCGACGTGCTCCACGGCTGCACCTTTCGTGAGGTTTTGCGTTTCTTTTCAGAAGTTCGTGATGAGAACCAGAGTGCGCCCATCCTGAAGTTCAGCTACTCCTCTTGCGACGCCTATTCCTCTCCCCAGGAGAAATTGAAGGTTTCCGTCCAGACCAACTTCGCCGCAGGTAGCTGCATTGGTCACGACGGTTACGACAACACTTGATCGCGGCGGCAGGTTCACGTGGTCGACAGCGTCTCGGACGGCGGCTGACGCTGTTTGGGGTTTCTCTGAAGGCGGAACAGGTGCCCGCAGAGTCAAGCTGTTCTCACCAAGATCGATGACGGCGCCGTATTCGCAGAGAAATTCCATTCCGAGAATAACGTCCCTCTCACAGTCTTGCAGGACGATGAACTTCACAGGACCAGTCTCGCCGTGAATTTCGACGCGAGCAGTGCACCTTCCGACAGGCGTGATGAGGTGTCCCCCAGCGGTTCGTATCTGCGGCTCATCCCACGGTGTCGTCACTTTTTGCAGGCGGCGAGAGAGCCTCCCACTCAAGACTGAGTAGTCTGCTCCGGTCTCCACGAGTGCCGATGCGTCGTGGCCGTCGATAACAACGTTTAGGTTGTTGGGCACCGTTGCAGAGGCGTCGTTGCGATGCGTGGCGTCGGGAGAGTGGGAGCGCTCCGGCGTTCTTGGAGGCTCTTTACTTCGGTCGTCTTCGGCAACGCCACCTCCAGGCGTTGCCGCACTTAGTTTTCCCGGCGACGCAGGGGAGACAAGCTTTCTCGGCGGGACCGACGAAGGGGCTATGCCGGACGTCGTGGGGATGGTGAGCGGGATTCCCGAGAACGACCCGGCACTAAAGATGGCGGACGGCGCAGGTACTCCTCGATGTCCCTTGGTCGTTCTCCCAGGCGGGGCCGAGGGTCGTTCGGCGCAAACCCTCTCAGCCCCATCTGGCGGAAGCTGCACCGTCGGTACACGTTGCCGGCCTCCCCGCAGTGGTAGCATATAGGGCGTCGGTCAGCCGTTCGCCACACGTCGCTCTTCCGGGGTGCACGGGGCTCCTGGCAGGCGTACTGGACCTGGTCGTCGTGGCGTCGGTCGTACTGTGGCGCAGGAGACTGACGTCCGGGCGGCGCGACATAGGCGCGAGGAGGAGGCGGTGGCCGTCGGGCCACTGCGGCGTAAGTTAGCGTGGGTTCCTCGGGGACTGTCACGCTGATGGGAGCCTCTGGTTGGATGGCTCTCTGGAGTTCTTCCCGCACGACCTCGGCGATGGAGATCGAGGCGGGGCGATCAGCGGCGGGTAGAATTTTCCGGAGCTCTGTCCCGGACGATGTCGCGGACAATTTCTCGAAGGTTGTCAGCGCTGATGCCGCCCTGGTTGGATCGGGAAGATGCCAGCGTCGAAGCAACAGGCGTGCCGGCGAGTCGGTTGTAGTGGCTGGCTCGGATCGACAGGGCACGCTCGATGTTAGTTGCTTCGGCAACTAATTCAACGACAGTAGTTGGAAGGCTGCGAACAAGGCCGCCGAAGATGTCACTCTTCACGCCTCTCATCAGGACGCGCAGCTTCTTCTCCTCGGTAGACTGAGGGCTCGGCGCGGCTGCTCAGGCGGAGGACGTCTTCAACGAAGCTGGTGACCGTTTCGTTGGGGCCTTGAGTCCTTATTTGCAGGAGGTCTTCCGCTCGCTGTCGTCGTTGCTGGTTCGTGAATGTCTCCTTCAGGCCGGCAATACAGGTGTCCCACGACGTAAGTGAAGCCTCGTGGTATCTGGAACCACTGCCTCGCGGTACCCTCCAAAGAGAAGTAGAGGTTTTGGAGGCGCTGCTCAGTGGTTCATCCATTATGGAGGACTACACGTTCATAGTGCAGAAGCCAGTCCTCCACATCCTCGTGGGCCTCGCCATGAAAGGTCGTCGGGTGCTCGCTGGGCGACGGGCAGGTAGACGACTGCGGCGGCGGTCGGGGTCTGCGACGACTGGTGGTCCATCGTCGGCCTCGTTGGCTGCTTGGTCTTGATCGGCAGAAGTCCGAATTCCGGGTGTAGGCCTTGGGTGCGGCGACTTAATCGGGTCTCGGTAGTGTCTTCGTTAGGCCTTCGTGGGATCGGTGTCGGAATCGCACTGCGGGCCCTCAGAGGGGTACGCTGCAGGAACATGCGTTACCCCGCACCTCCACCAAAATGTCACGAATGAAGAGGTGACAAAACAAAGAATAACTGAGGACACTAAAACGTCTAATGGGGCTAACTTGTGCCCAAAACAAAAAAAGGACAGAAGGTAACAACTGAGCATCGCGGGCGTCGAAGTCGGTGTAACAGCAGGATCGAACGCTGGGGCGAGAGCTGACTCCGCTCGCCATGCCTCCCTTATGCATCCGCGTGGGTTTCTGGAGCATTCGTCGTAGAACTTTCGGCGCGTAGAACATTTGGAGCTCGATCAGACGACAATGTTCTCGAACTTACGAGAACGCCAAGTTGAAAGAATAAACAAAAGAACATTCCGCTGACTGGAATCGAACCTAGACCTTCCGCACGACAGTCAAGCGCAGTAACGTATTCGGCCACGAACACGCTCGCTCGGCGACGCGCGTGGCAATATTATATGAATAGCTTTTTATGTTTTCCATGCATTAGTTGTAGGTTGTCACATATTTCGGATGGTCCGCGTATAAACATGCGATGTATATACATCCGCAGAGTGATGTGTTCGACAGCCACTGTTTCTTAAGTTTATGTATTAATTAAAATGCACACGTCATCTGGCATAAAGAATACAGAGACTGTAAGCATCGTTAAGTAAGATGAGTTTATTTTTTACATATAAGCTTCGTGTGTTTCAAAGCGTTGCCAATTAACATTACAAGACTGAAATCCATAAGGAAACCTATTTTCATCCAAGATTTGTGTCAGAATCAGAAAAATAAGTGCTGCTTAAATACCATAGCCCATTACCAAGTGCGTTTTGGAGAGTGATGTCTTCAGGTTGAGGTTTTCCAGTGTTTAGATGTTACACGATAATTCAAGAGTAACAGCTTGTTTCCTTGTAAAAAGCCTTTGGGTATCCACAGTATGCGAGGAATACAAACCAGCATTCCTCCAGGTCAGTGGTGGGGTTTGTATTGTTCTTAACAAAGAACTCACAAACTGAAAAGTCAGAAAAAATAATAAATATAATAAATTTAAGCATTACAGCTCTCAAGTGACTCTTTGAAATTAAAACGATATTTTCAAAATGCCCAGTCTCCTCATTTTGTATACTAACCTCTTAGTTATGACGGTACCCCATTACATTTATATAAGTATGAATACAGATGATACCGAGGTTGTCACCATCGTACGTAGGGGGCTAGAAGATAGCTAAATCTAAAAGTGACGCACATTAGTGGAAATAGCCAACAAAGCCACAGGAGCGTGCGGTCTCGAGCTACACTATGTTTAATAACGCTCACCTATTTTATATCAAACATAGCAAGGCCGGATAGCCGGATGTTGATAGCCGCTAATCTCGCAACCGGCCGGCGCACGGCTCGCGCATGTTCCTCTCGCCGCCAGCATGACACGGGCGTGTAGCTCGAGACCGCACGCTCCTGTGGCTTCGTTGGCTCTTTCCATCACTGTACCTCATTTAAAGTACTCAAACCTATTATTATCGAAGCTTCCTATCATATGCATTATGCAGTTGTTTTATAGGCGACGATAGTTGGTATCGTTGAATGCGACTAAATAATGAGTACAGGATTAAGGCTGATTCACACATCTCGGTTTAAGTTTGATCGAGTGCTGGCACACTAGCGCCACCTGCCAGTTAGCCGTGGAGCACTCTCCATCTGGGTATAGATCTTTATATTTTTTACGCATCATTATTTCGATGTGGGCTTGAAATAATTCTGACAATGATATAAGCGATCTATATTCCAAGTGAAAGAAAGGTATATGAAAGTGTGCCAATAAACATATGGGGACTTATAGGATCATAAAAAACTTATATAGGCCATATATAGAGCCACATATAATTTATCTAAAGTTTTAATATGTTTATTGGACAAATATTTTTGTTTTGTTTCACACTAGGGCTTCCATACATAGTGTGTATTTTGCGAATACATAAAAACATTCAGTCTATTTATTTATACAGGTTGCTTGCTTTTAATTCGAACCATTTCTTAAAGTGGGCTAAGAGTTAGACGAGTGCTGTCTTCATCGTGTACTTATCAGGCTCGGGGACATTAGCTGAGGGGATAATTGTCATGGTAAGTTGTCTAATTAACTAAAATTTGTGCAAAAAACTTTTAATTAGTTTTGTAGGTGATGTTGCAAATGCAGAATTGCCGGCAATTACTATTAGAGGACAGATTAATTTTAAAAAATTGCGAAAATGTTGTAGTTTTTTTAGATATTAATTGATCAATTTTCACGTTTGTTAACCAGATTTCAAAATTGCGCGAGAAATAGGGTCGCAAGCGCACCGCTTGCGACCCTCTTTTTCGCGGAGAAGAGTGACGTAGTTCGTTTTAATGATGTCACGATATCGGCAGCGTGTTCTTGGTGCGCCGATGACTCAAGTGAAAACGTGGCTGAAATGACTATGGCTGCGTTTACATCAGTGCTATGGCAACGCGTCGAATTCAAACGGGTCCAATCAAACGAGCACAGTCTCTCGGATTCTTTCTCTTCTACGCAATCACAATCGCCATATCTCATTTTGATGCTATACGATAGCATCCATGTACCAGCGGCTTATGTCATTCTTCTAAACATTTTTGTGAGGGGGCTTGCACGCCCTTTGTTCTCTTAATTTTTAAATCAAGCTAAAAACGATAAAAAATTAATAATTAATATTTAAAAAAACGAATATATATTCCGCCAATTTTTTTCCACTTGGTCAGGCCTCTAATAGCAATTATTGTCAATACTGCAATTTCTACATGTCCCCATTATAATCAACAATAAAATGTAAATGACCGGGTTTTAGCTAATTAGCCAAAGTACCTGACGATATCCCCTCATCTAATATTCGCCAGAATCTACAAATACATGTTGAAGACGGCCCTTGTACAGCCACCTTCCCCCTTTTCTTTTAAGAAATCTGTTCGAAATAAAGTCGAACAGCATGTATACAGATTCGAAACGTTACCAAGGCTAC
Organism: Ixodes ricinus; assembly: GCA_037355805.1. Lineage (NCBI taxonomy): Eukaryota > Metazoa > Arthropoda > Arachnida > Ixodida > Ixodidae > Ixodes > Ixodes ricinus. Next base: position 16,118 of record JAZHYW010021588.1, read on the forward strand.
CCGAGAGATGGAGTCAGTGTGTTCTCACGTTGTAAGCGGTTACACGTAAGTACACCACACTCGATCACACACAAATGCAGATGTGTGTCAGCTTTTAAGACTGGAAAGCTTTCGAATGGGGAAAGTAAGTCTTAAGCATAACTTTGCTGTATCGGTTCGTGATACTGCAACATTAGTCACGTGATTTGCGCCACCCCATAATCATATCACGTTTATGTAATTATTACACGTACAAGGAGGCCAGTTGTTGGAGCTGTAAACTTTCTTGAATACGTAGCAGTTCTTGAAATTGGACACCAACACCCGCCACCGACCAAGTGAAGGACGTCCTGAAAGATCTAATGAAAAGAAGACATAAAATCATACATGATGTGTGCAGAAACAGCCGGAAGTTATTCTGCTCTCAAGGGGCGACTTGTTTTTCGACTGTAAATGAGAAATTTAGACAGTGCAGTACAACCGCTCGCCTGGGGTTTTTAACGCGCACCACGCAGTAGTGATACGCGACCGAACGCCAGTACGTCACAATCGAAACGGGCAGGGATGGGGATTGAACCCAATATCTCTGGGGTCAGCAGTGCAAGTTTTCACTTCACGTTGTCCGCCCTGTGATGCGCCAATACGGGCACATAAAATGCCTCCAGAACAAACTCCTTAAAATAGTCGGCGAATTAGGTCGCGATACTGCGCTAATCTCCATGCGCTGGTTTTCTGATCTTCTGAAGGAGTTCCTTCTGAAGGCTTCTAACGTGCCCGTTTGACAACGGTATAACACACTCTGCCACCTGCCTCCCTTACATAAGACGCATTTAAGGCGTATGTAAGCGCAATATTTGTGGCATTATAAGTTATCATACGCTGTTACACATCCGCATAAGTTTTTTTTCTTTTTTTTTTAGTTCCGGGTTTTATCTCCGGGATTAAACTCCCGGGCTTTAGTTTTTTTTTAGTCCCGCGCTTTACCCGCTAACCATAAGTGGAGCGTCACGAAGATTGCATGAAGTTTTCTGCAAACACGCGAACGTCAAGTACCGGTTGTCGGATTTTCGACAAAATATTCGGCTCGCAGCGTTAGCTGTTCTCTCACCTAATTAAAAACAAAGTACAAATCCCTTTGGAGATTGTCTTTGTGAATATTCTGCAACAATAGGGGCCTTTTATGATGCTTTGTGGCAAGCAAGGAGGCTATCATAAGAATCTTTAGTGTTGTTGTAATGCTAACGACGCAAATAAAAGGTGTTCTAACTTTGTGTCAGCTCAAGTTACTGTTAAGTGCAACAGAAAGCACGTGGCGGCCTAAAGCAGTTAATTGCGAAGCAGTGATTGCGTTTTGGCTCCGAAATCCGGATTTCTCGAAGCTTTATTGTTATCGGTGATTCTCCATTTGCAGAGCTCTTCCCGTAAAGGAGATTGATTGGGTAATACAAAATTATGCGGGAGAGTAGGAACGCGGGATTTGTTCGTAACAAGTTTGTATTAGGCGTATATATAACGTATTTTACGTTATAAGTTCGTACTATACGTGAACCCGCTGTTTCTCGGTCAGCGGTTTTCTGGCGGAAAGAAAAGGAATTTCGAGCCGCGAATTGTGTTCTGGGTTGTTGGGCTCTTATATGTCATGCACAAATAAAAACCTTGGAGACCATAACTAAAAGTTACTATTATCTGTGAAAATTTACCGTAGTCTTACTATTCTCTGCAAATTTATTTTGAGTGTTCGAGGCAGAATCGCGAACTATTTTATGTAAGATTAGTTTAGACAAGGGGCATTACATTGCGTCTTTCCTAAGCCTATCATATTTTGCAACGTAACTAAAACAGTAAGCAACAATACGAAACAACACAACGCACTTTGGAGCATACACACAAAAACGTATAGAAAGAAGGTTACCATATCGACTCTGAAGATCGATTTGGGTTGGAGAAATCGCGTTTCTGTCCGAATAAAGGTCTAGATGGTCCGCCACTCTACTTTCACTGGAACATTAAAAAAACAAAAGAAAACAAGACATGTGAAATGTAACGAGGAAAGTAAATTGAGGAAGTGAGAATGCGTCCTTAAAAGTTACTTTTATGTTTGAAGGTAATATTGTTTGATATGACATTTCATAATATAAGCGACATAAGTCTACATAAGTGCATTTTTGTGGTTGGTGACAGTACTGTGATAAAGTAGCAGACATCTGAGTCAAATCGTCAGTTTTTGCGTAAATATATAATATTTATTCAATTTTATTGCAGTAATCATCGCTGTAATACCCTGGTCTTACTTGAGCGACAAACAGAAACAATCGACACCGAAAAGCTTTACAAGCACGTGCTTGAGGCTGGTCATATCAGTGTCACAACTTCTTACAGGTACCACAAATAAATGGACTAACGTGAAAACCTTTTAAATAGGGAGTGAAGTTAATCTTTAAGACGTCACGATTAATCGACTGATGCAGTCACTTCCGCCTTAAAGTTTAACTGATTAATTGGTCAAAGGTGCTCCTTTAATGCCGTTGTCACGGATATCGCCCTTGTCGTTGTCGAACCCTTTATTAAACACTCCATTCCAAAATGATCTGTGACTCACAGCCAACATGCAGTCAAAAAGTACGAGTAAACTCGTCTACAAGCTATGGCACACTGGCTGCATAATGTCCTACTAAGGAACAAGTCTCCTAAAGGCGTTGAGTTTCGGCTTTCACGTCACAACTGCCTATTTATGTGAAGGACAAAAGATAAGTAAACTGCCTTCGCTGTTCTATTCAAAGATTTTTGTTTTATAAGTGACATAAATAAGTAGATCTAGAAAACTTTACCTTTTCCAACATCCTAGAAATTTGAATCAACGAACGTATGCCAAATTAATCAAATAAATGTCTTGGATGATATCTTCAATATTTAACTTCGAAGGCTATAGGAAAATTTAGGAGTAGTACCAAAAATGTATAACGATTTACATTTTTATAGTGATAATTTGGCTGCTTTTTAACAATATCATTAATTTAACTGATTGACTACTTAAGCATAGGCAAACCAATAATTGTGTATTTATTCCTGATAGCTAGGTGCACAAGTGTTTCTAGATGTTTAATTATTTTTCTACTTACACGGCACCTAACAATGTAGTAATGCACACCCATCATTTTTTATTATCGCGCTCCCATTATGTTTCCAATCACACTGAATATCAAAACGAATGTGGGTCGATATTGTTTTCTGCCTTTACCTTTGCTCCGTGCTATATTTCAGAAGTTAAGCTGTTCCAAGTCACAGCATGATATTGATAAATATTATAATCCATCGTATGAGATTGTTTCATGTCCACTGATGCTCCTAAAATGCTTTGATTTAAAGAAACACTTTAACGCGGGGTTGCAACGAGTGAAACTCACCCTGGTTCTCTGCTCCTCTAGGGGAGTATTTATCGTGACTTCCTATGAGTTTGTCCTATAGTTTTTATTTTCAATTTCATAGTTTTGATCACAATATCTACTATCTATTTCGAAAAATTCATCAAGTGTTTTGATAGCATACTCTAGTGCATCGTCACAAGTCTTATGTGGTTCCTAATTATAAAAGAAAATGTAGTCATACTTCCTGCCAGAAGTAAATATTTTGAGCACCAAATCTGCCCTATGACTCCTTATCCTGGAAGTTTGTATTCCACATAGTCTTGGCTCTTTTTCTTCGGATGTTGAGGCGTACAAGTTTGCTTCCGGAATGTAGTAGAATACCTGAAATATTAAATAATGCGTTCATCCAGAAACGTAAATGACATCTTCACAATTATTTTGATTGGTTGTTGATTTAATTCTTGATCTTTCATGTTGCAAAGTAATACAGAAACTAGTTGAATAAAGCAAGAAAGGGAACCTAACAACTTTTGGGTATTTGTTTATTTTATAATATATCCACGATGTTGCCAGATGTCGCATGTACCTCGGTAGTATATTTTGAGATTATATTTCTTGGATTACAATATACGGCCGCATGCGTGGCTACGTTTACAGCGCACGTCGCTGCCACGCGGACAAACGAGCTTTGAACTCACCTCGGCCGAGAGCTTTGTTTTGTAATTCTCTACTCTTCTGAGAAGTTTGAGAAAATTCAGGGCTGTCATCGAGTACTCGTTTTTTGAACACTCCAGAATATACCGCTTGTTTAAAAGCAACGGTAAGACGCCACTTCGGGTCAGTCCCTCTCCATCAGAATGCGCGCTGTATTTTTCGATTCAGTTAAAGGTAGAAGTTCGCCTTATTAAATTTTTAATTTAAGTTCTACATTTGTCTGTCGTTTTCCATCCGCGACATGACCACGAGTGATAATTGAAGATGAAAGATAAAGTGCATGTACGTAGCTAAGCTGGAAATAGAATTGGGAGAGTTGGGCAGTTTAATTTTCCATTGTGCGGGAAAAAAAGATCACACCTCTAGAGCTTATGAAAAAACAATTGTACTGAGCAAGTTCTTCATTTAGGCTAAACTGAAATCCGTTTTTGCGTCACATTTTTATTTCTTGGGTTTATAACTCATAAGGGACCAAACACGGACAGCGGGCCGCAGGGTGGCCGGAATGACTGTGAGGGCTGATCTGACCCGACGGTCTAGGTTTGGAGACCCGTGTTATAGGTCATTCAGAGGACTCTGCATAAACAAAAACAAAAATTGTTTTAAAAATAATGTTGAATTTTGTGCTTCTAAAGTTTCCTTTAGTATGTAAAGACTTTTTCAGTGGAATAATATTTTGGAAATATATTTAAGTTGTATGATTAAGATTTCCTTTCGTATGATATTTACGCTATAAAAACAAACTATCATCCAAGATACGTAAAATATCGTCAAAAAGGCCAGGTTTTAGATAATTTACAAGAAAAAAATCATTTTAGGATCATATGAAGTTTTCCACTCTAGATAAAAATATATAAATGGTTCATTTGTAGTGCGGAAAGTATATGAGCCTCGCAAAGCTGTGACGATCGGCTCCATCACAAATCCAGCTTGGTCCTTAGAAGTAAACAAAAACTAAAGTTATAAAAATATAACGCAAACATGTTTTCACCACGATTTGAAATAAAATTGCCCTCTAACAATTCATCCACTTAAAATAGTTTTAGGAAAACCAGTAGTTACCTCCGTGATTCTTTGAAATTCGTTCATGAAGGTGGAGTCCTCTTTTAAAGGAGGTGTGGTCACAATACGCCACATTTTAAAGACATCTTTTAAAAATACTTCACTGCTTGAGGATGCGATGGGGCTTGGCCATCCGTCTAGTTAAAGAAACAATAAAAATACATTTATTTTTTCTACTAATAATTAGATAAGAATGGTGTACCCTTTATATATCTTCAGAGCAGGTGAGCAAGTCATTTAACACCATTCACAAACAGTTTTTTTTTCTAAACTTGGATTGCTAGTACTGAGTTAGCTCGGTTCCTCCGCAAAGTTCATTGCCATGTCAACTTTTGTTCCACTACACGTGTTTTTTTACTTGTTCATTGTGTCAAACCTCGCCCGTTCCTCAGATACAGTTGCTGCATAACAGTATCGCAAATCCGTATCTCGACGTCTGTGTATCGCCCTGTGTTCCGCCGCACGTTAAGCGATTCGCTAATCACGAACTAATCCTAAATTTAATATTTTACTATTGTGAGCTGAGAGTGGTTCTACATATTTTATGGTTTACTTTAAGTATTCTGTAGAGGTCAACCAATCGCCTAAATAAATAAAAATATAAACAATAATATTCTTATTATGTCTACAAAAAAACGCACATAACATTCCTACTGTTGCGTTCTGACATACGCTTACTTATATTCTGCATAACGCCGCCATGTGGACTTTTTCACTTGTGCCTTTATAAAGGCGTTATGCGCATTATTGCAGTTTCAGTAAACTCTAAAGACTTCACCATAGCTTTGCTTTTCGGAGCACACCGGCGTTTTGTTAAACGATTTCCGCCGTGTATTTAATATCATGCGTGTGTACACGTTCTCGCCAAACTAGTACAAAGCACGGTAGAATAACGATCTTGACACAAAACAGCAGATTATTTTTATTGGTTCTCGCCCCTGTTGAAGTCTACACAGTTTATTTCAACATGTCAGAGGCTCTCGACAAGGTAAACCATAAGCTACTTCTACACAAACTTTCTTTGTATGGTGTTTCCTCTGTGCTTAATAAATAGTTTCTGTCTTATCTAACAAAATACAGGAGCACTCTGCAAAGCTTAAACAACTTCTCAGAACCTTTTGTTACCTCGTCTCTTGTCCTCCACGGATATAATTTCGGACCACTAGTGCTTATAATTTCTATTATTGATATTAAAATGCGCATACAGTTTCAAAATTCTTGTTATTCGCTGATTCATTGAAGCTGTCTTTATATGTCGGGTCACTCGCTGACTGTGCATATTTACAGGACGATTTGTCACGTGTGCATGAGTGGTGTTTGTCCAATCATTTAATGATTGATCCTAGAAATACCAAGGTGTTATCAATGTATAAAACATGGCAACCGATTCATAGCGACCACGTTCTCGGCACCATCTCTATTTTACGGGTCACCACAGTTCGTGAACTTGGCGTTTATTTTGATAACCATTTTTTGTTCTCATTTATCCCAGATTGTTTGTTGTATTTTCAATCTTTTAGGCATGATCTATCGTTCGACGAAGATGTTTACAAATTTCTTGTGTATTCATCTTCCTTTTTTTTTCAGGAGCCTTATTTGTTTCAGGATTGAGTTCGCCAGCGTTGTCTGAAACCATCTTACTTTATCCTATAGTTGGTTACAAGTCAAGAAGTTAGGAGAAGCTCCTCCCAAAAGCGTGATGCGCCCGTTTCAAATCCGTCTACAAAGGAAACAATTGTTCACTGGAAACGCCCCTTGTTCCCTTTCAATGAATAGATAATGGCGACAGAGTGATGCCAACTTGTTTCCGACTCCCATGTTTTAAGAAAGCGGCCTTTGTATTGATCAGAGAGGGAACCGAGCCCCTGAAAATGAAGTTTGTATCCATCGGAGTGCAAACTTTACCCCGAAAGTCGTATTTGTTTCCATCGGAGGGGAAAACCCTAATCTCTCTCTTGTGGCTTCCACAACGCTAAGTCGAAGTTGGCTTCCAATATGGCTTCCAAAAAGGGAAAACAACTGAATTAACGCTTCTGCATATCAAAGAAAATATAATACGTAATATTGAAAATGAACTGTTCACAATTGGTTTATTTATTGATTTCAGAAAAGCTTTCGATTCTATTAAGCATGACATACTCCTCTCAAAGCTCGTGGCATATGGTATACGAGGAACTGCTCATAAACTTATCACTAATTACCTTACATCTCGCACGCAATACACGGTATATAATAACACAAAATCAGCTCTAGGATTAATAAAATACGGCGTACCACAAGGCTCAATACTGGGACCTTTACTGTTCTTGATATATATCAATGATATACCCAACATCCAACTAACCGAAGATTTAATACTGTATGCTGATGATACGAACATATTCTTTTCGGGATCTGATATTAGCAAGCTAGAGACTACAATCAACAAATATCTGACTGAACTTTCATCCTGGTTGTTGGCAAACGGCTTGACCCTAAATACAAATAAAACAAAGTACATAATATTTTCTTCTATAAACAGGGCCCAAAAAACGAATATTGAACTGCGGTTCCAAAATACTCTAATTGACCGTGTAGAAAATCATAAGTTTATTGGAGTGTGGTTTAACGAACATATGAATTGGACCCACCATGTAAACAAAATAAGAAATGAAATCTCGAAATCAATAGGCTTACTCTCCACGGCTAAACGCCTTTTACCGGAAAGTCTCAAGTATCAACTCTATTATGCTCTAATATACACTAAGGTATATTACTGCTTTCTTGTCTGGGGTAACACGACAAAGACGAATCTCACACATCTACATTTACAACAAAAAAAGGCTGTTCGCCTAATAAATAATTCTGATTATGACGCACACACCTCTCCGCTATTTGAGAAGTATAAAATACTGAATTTTGAACAACTGTACATTTATAAGCTTGCAATCTACCTTTTTCAGGATCATAGGCTTCAACAACCAACCTACCCATCGGTTTGCACTAGACCTGACCACCAATACGACACTAGAAATGACAAGTTCATATTACCCAAAATCAGGACAAATATGGGCAAACAAACACTAGCGTATCAAATTCCAAACTTATTTAACACATACAGTCATCTTCATACACTCATAACATCCAATATCTCACTACCAAAATTCAAGAATATATTGAAAGAAACTCTGGTGATACCCAGGAAACAAACTAAGAAATACCTGCTGTGTTATTGTTTTCACCGAGCTTTGTGATCTTTTATAAGAGCTTTTTTGACATATCTTGTTCTGTCAATGTTGCATTATTGCTTTTGTAGTGTTTGCTGTTATGACTATGTCAGTTATTATTGTCAATCAGATATTATTTGTATTATGCTCTGTTGTCGACAGTGCTGATAGACTATATTGTAGTTCGTCTAAAAAGCGGCACCAAGGCCTCGTCAGACCTCCGGTCTTTTTGCCTTGGTGCTGCAGACAAAATGTATTGTCTAAAATTGAAATAAAAAAAAATAATGCAAATATTCACAGGAAGGCAAAACCCTCTTCCGCGTTGGCCGCGACGTCACGGAAACAATGGGACGCAATTGGATGCGGAGGTGGCGGAGGGATATATGAATCCCTTTGAGGGGCTTTTGCCGCTACCTTCTTGACTTGTAACTTACTATAGTAAGAACAAATTGAAAATATTCAACGCAGGAGCTGGGCTGGGATAACAGGCTCTCCAGTGACATACCCGCCGTCCGAATCCGAAATCCAAGTTCCCGCGCGTTACCGAGCAGTCAATCCGGCGTGACCGCCATTGCTAGGGTGCCATTCGTTGCTAGGGTGTCCTCCTCCCCCTCTTTTTTCCTTTGCCAACTTGGCGGCTTAGGCGATCGGATATACGTTGCTCGGTGGACTTTTGAAAACGGTCTACGCGACATTAACATGGCCAACGTGGTAAAATGACCTTCAGATTAAAAATGCCTATATTCTACCTGTTCAGCTATAAATATCTAAAAACCATCTTAGCACGCAATGAGCAGAATAGATCCTAAGATTTATAATTTTTGCTTAACATTAATTCAGAGAAACATGTGACATTATAGTTTTTTTTTTAATATTTTAACCTAGAAGTTAAAGTTGAGGCTTGGTTGATTTGGTATGGCATGATTCGGGTTATAAAAACAGTGCAAAAGCAAAAGCTTCGTCTGGTCCTTCATCTTTTGCGTTGTTGTTAATTCCTATAAGTAATTTTTATAAGAGTTTTTAGTAGACCGTGGTGATATCTCCTGCACAAAGTTTAAGGGAACCATTTTTTCACGTCTGATAGGTTCCGATGGGCCCTCTGGTACGACCTGCGCATGCGCAAGTCTTATTCTGTGGTGGCACATGCACCGTGCGTACCGCAGGCCCCATCGCTTCCCTAAAACTCTCAAATGCTTCCCTAAGACTCTCAAATAGCCATCCCCGGAAACGATGAAATACAAGCATCAGCGCCGGAATCATCCACTAAAAATCCCCATAGTGTTTGATAAGGTTAAAACGGCAGGGTTACTTTTTTTTTCCTTTTTTACGCTCGGTCTGTTGCACGCAATGGCTCCCTTTCCTCGTGTTTGGTCTGTGCTGTTCGTTGTCGGGAACAAACTTAAGGTTTTCGTCGGGCTGTGTCGGGAACGAAATCAAGTCTCACAACGCGCCGAGGCGTCGTCGAAGGTTGGAAGTTCGCGCAAACAAACAAACAAACGAACAAGCAAACAGCTCAAAATAAAAACTGACTGCATATTTGGTCATTTGCTAAAGGCGTTTAAGTGCGGTAGCTTCACAATGTATGTGGTACCTAGGGCTGAATGAACCTTAGTCTTTCAATGCCTTGAGGAAGAGGGGGGGGGTTCTTTTAGTTTAGGGGGTGCCTTTATGTCACATCATTGTCCCTTTGTGATGCCGCGTCCCTTCAGCACCACCCAGCTACAAAGCGTTTTGTGCTAAATTTTCGAGTTCACCAACAGGAGGGAAGCGCGATTTCCTTGTCTTTTCCACTCCTCGTTCCGCGCTCTTTCTACACCACCTGTTCCTGCTCTTCCTTTTCCTGCCTCTTTCAACCCTCTCGGCAGCGCGCGCTTCCTCACAACACCTACTTCTCGTTCCTCCGCAATGGTTTCCCAGCGAAGCCAACACCGCACTCGGCGCCGGTGACCAGTATTCGTTCCTTGGCACCGGTTGCTTTTGTTTCGATATTATTTAGCGGTCACGAACTGAGAGCCATACACATTGCACATTTCGTGCTTACGTGGCTCGTGAGGTTGGTTGGCCCAATAAAACGTCCGTTCTAGACGATGTGTTGCGTCTGAAAGTAGTTTATTTTATTAGATCAAAGGGCGACATTTACGTACCTCGTGGGGGCCGTCCATACCCGCAGTATATCCGGTAAATTGAGTGACATTGCGTATCATACTTATTAATTGAATCTTTCCTTGCAATGAAAAGTTCACAATCTGAAATCGCACATTTTGTACGTGATTAGGAGGCTTAATTTGTTAAAAATTAAACTGCACTTTCACGAAAATTGGTATACTGAGGAGCACACAAGTGTACGAAAGCCCATGGCTACTTAACTATTCACAAGACTTTCTGTATTTTTTTTTTTGTGAGCAGAGATTCGTTTGTGCTAAAGCGCAGCTTGACTTTGCTTGCTTTCTAGCTAACATAACAACTAATATTTCTTTATGTCTCGAGGTACACCTGCTGGACTTAAAAATAGTGATCAAAAGCGAGTGCTGTATCAGCGTTCGGTGTGGGCACGGATCCAGTCCCACGCTTCGTGCCGAAGAAATGGCTACCGCCAATGAAAGGGGTCGAAAGATGGGCACAAAAGCGTTTCCATGATATCTCTGAGGAAGAAACTGGAAACTGAAACTGTGAGCATAAGGTCTGTATGTTTGTCTATTGTAATTCTGAGTCCGATTTGTAGTCACGGCTAAAGCATATTCTAGTGACCTACTAACTGCGGTCTTGGATCTCCAGCTAGGGTCGTCCTTGTGGCTCATAGCTATGTCTGCAGAGGACACTAGCTATCACGAAGGGTGAAGACACGTGCTCTCTTCTCCGTGTGCCTCATGGCAGATCCAGAAATATCTCTCAAGCATTCATTCAATGGCATCAAATTTTGAACGGATGCTTGGGCTGCTACGATGTCAATGTTGTTTAAAACGCCAATGAAGTTAATGTGGTCGCTTGGAGCTTGAGGCTAAATGTCACTGGGCAAGGGACAGCGTGTCAACGCGTCGGCATCAACATGACTATTTCCTGTCTTGTATACAAGGCTGAGGTCGTAGCATTGAAATTTCAGTGACCATCTTCCAAGGCGGCCGGATGAATCTTTAAGTGTGGTTGACCAGCATAGGGCGTGATCGTCTATAACAATTTGATATTGGGTGGCGGAAAGGTAAGGTCCCTTTATTAATATCGTCCATATAAATGCTTTATATTCACGCTCTCTGATACTGTAGTTTCATTAAAACTTTGTTAGAGTTCGACTGGTGTATGCGATAACGCGTGGATGATTATTGACGTTCTGAGCTAAGACAGCCCCAATGCCATATCCGCTTGCGTCAGTTCGGATTTCGGTGCAAGCACGTCCTCTACAAAGTAGTGTTGGCGGTAACACGTTACAAGTATTGACGTTACCGGTAACGTTTTACTTCTTTGGCAACGCAGTAACGTACTTGTTACTTTCCCATAGTGGTAACGGGTAGCGTACTTAGGTTACCTATTTCAAGTAACGGGTAACACGGTTACGTTAGTCATTACATTTTCTTCCCCAAACCTACAAAAGCACACCTAATTTTTTTCGTATTTCAATTGGAGAGGAGATCGAGGAGTCGCACTTCCTAGCGGCCACCTCGGGAACCAACGCTGTGTGGCAAACGAACCCTCCGACCGCAGTCATTTCGGGCATTCGCTGCCATGAAAGACGACGACGCAAGACTCGCGAAAGGTATGTAACACTATTCTTTTCTTCTAAACGCATCTAGATAGAAGTAATGTGGTCCCCTCTTGCATTCAATTTCATTGAAGTTATTTTGAAAGGCAAAACAAGAGCATGTGTGGCTACGCGCGGGCGTGCCGGGCCAGCCGCGTCGTTTCGACCACACGCGCTGGATCGCGCGTGGTCGGCGTGGCGTCCATGTTTTTCTGAATGATTCACAAAACACGCAAATCACTTTTCAGTTACCCTGTCTCTTGCGACAATCATTGACGCCACTGGCGAAAGCAAGTGGTGTCTCGTTGGAGGAGAGGACGTGCTCAGCTGCGAACATGTCATCGAGTGCAGCGTTGCACCAGGTCCGATGGCGGACAGTGTCTGCATCGTCGCGTACGTGCTGCAGTCCGTCGCGCTGCATAAACCAGGTCGAAAAGCGCTTCGAGTTTTCAAAAGCTTTCAACAGCAACAAAAGTTGGGTTGTCTAAATAGAATTTATACCGCAGATTGGTAGTGCAGCCTGAGCTCCTGTGACTACGCAGGCTGTGGGTTTGAGTTTGACGTGAAATTAGACGCGGCAATGGCTTTGAGGGGCGACACGGAGCGTTGGCGTCGAACGTAAGGAGCCGGTTATCGGCCTCTGCGGTTGTTACGCGGCGAAAAGGAAGCTGAAGGCTGATGGTCAAAGGAACGCCTGTCGTCAGTCACGGGCACAGTAACGTGGGTCAGGGTTACGGAAGGAGAGATATTCATCGACAATCAGGCGACCGCGGATGTAGCGACCGATTTCACCGGGTAATAGCAAGCTGTGTCCCGTCGGTTATCTTTTACTTTTTCCTCGTGTGCGCGTTGTTTTAGATGTGGAGCATCTCTTGCTCAGGTCTATGTCCCGCGGCGTCGGCGTCGTCCGCACTCACACTACGCATGCGCAACTCTCCTCCTTCCCTCTCTCCAACAGCTGCGCGTTACTCTCTCCGCTCTCTCTCTCTACCAGCTGCGTGCACTTCGCGTGCGTTCCGCTTCTACTCACACCACGCGCGCATGCGCAACTCTCCTCCTCTAGTCTCCTCTCCTTCAAGTGCGAATATAAGCAGCGGTAGCGCGCTGCGCGTTCCCCCGGAGGAGTGAAAGGAGGATAGTTTTGGGCGCGCGGGTCGCAGCGCCACGCCAGGGCTTTCCAGTGGGGTGGGCTTTCCCCGCAACTCTGCGGCTGTCGTCTGCTAGCGTTTCTCGGCCGCTCGCGTCCGCCGCAGCCCAAATCCGGCCGGCCAAAAGAAATCAGTCAAGAAGAGAATAAATTAATTACGATCCGCGATGCTCCGCATCACACCGTGGTTCCCCTCGGGAATATGGTGTAATTTTTTTGTTTATATTATGTTTGTACACCAATTAGCAGAGCGTTGTGTCCTGTCGGTTATTTTTTACTTTGTCCTCTTCTTCGTGCTTTTTTTTTCCTTATTCTGGGGTAAGCAAAAATGGAAGTAGATACGTGGCTGGTCATCAGTTCTGCAGATGTCACTTCTTCACTTCTTCGAGGTCGTGCGTAGGTTCGTAATGCTGGAGTGCCTTGACTCAGACGAAGGCTGGGGTTCTAGTGCTGGGAGTAATGAGGCAAGGAGCATAGGACCTGCAAGGGGACGATGCAGAAGCATATGTCGGATTTGACGGTGCGAGGGATCATAGCGCAGCACGAATTTTTTTCTGGGCAACTTTGTAGACACTCTCGGCCTGAGGACGGGGCGGGTTATGTCAGAAGGTGCAAGGATCTGATCAAAAGATATACGCAGCTCTTCATGAATGATGCTGCGAATCAATGCTGGAAAGTCGACACTGGCAACATATGCAAGCAATACTTGTGAAAGGCCTTCGAACGGTGCCTTTGAGATGCATGCACTTCGCAGCTTTTCGTACTTCTTCCACTCAACGATAAAGTCTTCAACAGTTGTGGGTTACTTTGGGGTAACTATAAAGAAGAGGTATTGAAATAATCTCTTGAACGCCTAACGGATACGGTCTTTTTCCTCAGTCATTTGGTCATCCACTCAACTGCAGAGGCGAATGACGTGCTCAAGACATGTTGATTCGCCTGGACTGAGGCACCCAGCTTTTAGTTTTGAGCTCAGTAAAAGTTTATTTCGCTCCATTTCTCCTCAATGTTGCAAGTAGAAGAGGCGGCTTAAAATTCGCGAGCAAGCTTATTTGTCGCGTGCTGTTTGCGTTATCAATGTTCTCCGAAGGTATCTGACACTGCTATAGTGAAGGCGTCACATGAGTCCATTTCGTGATCGAGGTTGTCAAACATTTTAATGCAGTGTCCTTCAAGAAGAACATGACATTTGCCAACTTGAAGCTGTCGTCCCACCCGTTGAGGTAACTCTCACAGTTTTGCCTTTTAATGCCAATCGTGACCGCCGGTACAGATGAACCAGCGAAAATAAGTGGGTCCTGCTGCCGGGTTTTGACGGCCAGTGGCGAAGCAGTACAACTGGGAGGTGGTAGCCCGTTGAAAGTGACCGCTTCTTGTCACATGGTGTAAATTGTGCGCCCGCTACACAACTCCTTGATAGAAATATTTGTGGAAAGGTTGGGAACGCTATTGACCTCTACGACTTGTCAGGGTGTCGAAAGGGATGATTCAAAGGGTTGGTGATTTATGTGCTTTGTGTTCGAGTGAGTAGAGATTGTTGTCCACCAGCTGAGAGCGCGCACTGCTTCGCCCTTCAGCGTCCGCTTCGTCGTCTCCTTTCTAACAGTATATTTAAAAGAGGTAGTGTATGTCCCCTCTAACTTCACTGCCACTGCTGATCGTGAAAACGCAGGATGAAGATGTCGGCTCTTCCTAACGTATAAATAAGTGTCCTGCGGATGGTGAGAGGTGGAAGTACTACTTGAAATAGATGAACTGGAAAGCGAGTTCCAGAAGCGCTATATTTTTTATAAACTCGGCCGTAGGTCAACCAAGATGTGACAGTGGCTTCGCTATAAGTTTCATCAGTATCGAATGCCTATCAGAAATATGATAATTAAAAAGATAATTCAGCGGTTTTTTATGCTCCACGTTAAAATTTATATTAAGTTACAAATTAAATTAGGATGCTTCAGCACCGAACGCGTGACAACAGGGCCGGCTTGCTAGAAGCAGCGTCTCAGCTGAGACTCGGTGAAAGAAAGCATGCATACTTTATCTACCGGAAGCATGCTAGGTAAAAAGTGGCTATCCCAACAAACAAAAAACGGCGTTAGTGATCGCGTGGTAAAGACAAGCATAAGGCGCATCTGAAGACAGTTTTCACCCATTCCCACAACGTTCACAGCATGCTAGATGGATAGACAGATAAGATTGAATTCTTTCAAACGGAGCGACTCCCTCGGTCACCTAGCCATATTACCTCACTCGAAACTGCGGGAATCGACGGGTTAGTGGAAGAAGCGTGTTTCTGTTATTGTTGATATTCGTGTTTTGGTAATTAATTGCCAAATTATGAATCCAACAACTATTTGTAGCTAAAATGGGTGGCAAAAAGTGATTCATGGTACGCCATACCAAAATGTTGACATGCGTGGTTTGCGAGTTTTCTTCGTGCGCGTGGCACGACCTCGAGCGCGGCTGCTCATTCCAGGAATACAAGAATCTTCTTTTAATGGAAACGTTTAGTCAGTCAATGCTCGTTTCCCAATTTAGGCTTCAATTTTATTTAGTCGTCACCGGTTAGAAATTGCTCACCATATAGATAGCCGTTCTTGAATAAACTTGAATCTTTGTCACGCAATATTTGATGCGTCAAATTATTCCACAACTCGAATACCATAAAGTCAAAAATCAAATCAAATTATTCGGGCGAAACCACTATTTGATTCAAATTCTAATCTAGAATATTCCCAGACCTCTAGTGCCACCAACCTAATAAGAAACGCAGGCCGTCTTTAGTCCCGTGTTTCATATTATCACTCCTTAGCCAATAAGATCGTGCAATTGGCCGACAAGAACGTCGAGGAACGAATCATCAAGGCAGGAAGCGTGAACTATTAAAAGCCACGCCCTTTTGTTTCTGGGAGTATCAGTGCCTATAGTTGCAAAAAAACACGTCTGCGGCTGCACATTAATTTTGGCATCATCAAATTAACATGGTCAATAAGTGCATAAATATTAAATTGGTAAGGGTGATTCACAAATATTTTATTATTGTGATTGTTTTGGTTCCGTTCTGTAAGTCTCCGAAGAGAAATACTAAATATGTATTGGGGATTCTGGGCCAAAAACATGACAAGAAGACGGGCGGCACAGGACAGGCCGTCCTCTTCTGCTGTGCCACCCCGTGCTGTCCTGCGTGCCGCTTATCTTCTTGCTCTGTTTTTTTTGTTTTTCCGATATCTTTTGTTATGAATCTGAACCAACTATACAAACTCGCAGTCTTATAACAGAAACCAGTTCAAGTCATATTTATATAATGTGTATATTACATAAGTAAAAACTTTATTATTACTTACACATACTATGCCAACGTGTAATAAGATATTAAAATTAAACATGTCTTGTAATCCGTAAAGAGAATTCGGGTTTTTATCATCTCTATTGCTCTGTTTCCTAAAAAAGAAATATTAATGACTTATAATACGTCGTCTTCAAAAGAAGCTCCCGTAAAAAGTTAAGTCAAATTTTGTTTGGTAACTTACAAAGTTTATATTACAATAGTGTAGGCACCCTATCAAAGACGGAGGTATTGACTTAGACAATAAATTAGTGCAACCTTAACTTGTAAATTATTATGAGGTACCGTGAGATATCAAATTAGTGCGTTCGTATTCGTAAATGTCTCAGGCAATTTGCAACTCTCGGATCAGCTTCAGCTCAGTAATGCGTTTTCAGCAAATCGGAACTAGAACACGCATGTGCATTTTTATCTCTGAATAGTATGCCAGGATAACAAGTTCCAAGATTTTCGGATTTTATTTCAGCCATTAAACTACCAAAGAAAACTACAAAAGTGTGTTAGTTGTGAGTTTGTGGCAGCTGCGCTGACTTTCGCACCTGTATGAGCCGTCAACGCTATCAGAAATAATAGGTGATTCAACAATTTTTATCGCGTGTATTACCATATTTATGTGGAATTTTTAATACTGAAAGTTCCTTGTCTTTTTCGTCTTCCTCTGCATTCACAACAGTGGTATTCCGCAGACTGTAAAAACATGCGGGAAAGGAAATGTTCAATATCAGAAGAACCTATTCGGCGTGCAAATAACAATTCAGCATACAGAATAAAAATCTAAGTGATGTTTAAAACCATTGGTAGTGTACGCTATAACCTGAGTTCTAACTAGCTTAATACAGTGTCAAATTCTAAAATGCGTTAGTCCCGTATAAGAAAAATCTATGCGACTCATAATGCTCCAAAAATGTGTGCCAATTTTACTTATTTTTTTATTTGTACCCTGAAGGCCCGGAGACATTATAATGCCTTCCCATAAAAAGGTTGGACGGGTTGTCGAATAAAATTTAAAGCATCTTCGAAAAAAACATGTACGAAGGTCACGGAAGTCCATTAATAGGCTGCATTATTTCGACAGGGCGGCTAAAGAGTTAGCAAAATATGTTATATGCTTAAAAGCAAAACGTGTATATATGCATGGAGTTGTGATAAATGCTCATGAAAGGTTGATGCCATTCAACAGAGCAGACCACACTGCAGCAAATCCTTGTAAAAGTTATGCAATGCGCGGTCACGTGAAATATTATTTATATCACCTACCATTCAACTGCTTCACTATAACTTCACCTATAATTTATATATATTTCAGCAGTCAAGTGAAGTAAACTAGAACTAGTTTTATCATCGCAAACTTTGATCAGCAAACATTAAAAGCTAGGGTATCTTCTATATACACTTCTTGTTGGTTTCCCGTTTGCTTTTATTAATTACATTTTCAGCTGTATTATTCTCAACCGTTTAGCTTGCGGTACTTTAAAACTTAACAGGCTACAGAAACATAACCTCTGGCGGTAAGGCAGGTTTGGAAATATTCTGAAATACCTTGTTTTACACTAGGTTTTATAAAACATATTAGCAGTGAATGAAAGCGTGCATTATTATTTGATTAAACTTGTATTACTGGGTGTGCTTGATACGCAAGTTTATATCTTGAAATGGTTTTTTTCTTCCACACGTGTACATAACCGAATATACCCACCCGCGACTTACATTCAACACACTATATCAACCTCAAGCTAACATTGTCCCATCTTTCTTTAACAATTTCTACAAGACTCTGTATGAACTTTATGAAAATCATGGTTTGCCCGAGCCGTTGAACATCTTTTGAATTTAAGGTTGACGCCTGATGACAGCATGTTCAAGAAAGTGTAAACAATTATATGCGAATTCATATGTTTGCTTTTCTACTTACGTGCAGTTTCCACGCAGATCAGTATCATATATTGTCATATTAACCTTCTTAGCAGTTTCATTGAACCAGTTTACTTCAATCCGGCAAATGTACTTTCCAGTAGCGGCTGAAGTCAGAGCCAAATCTAGCGATTTCATAGTTTCGAAAACCTAAACAGAGAAGGTGTTTACTAAATTTAATAATAATATTAAAATTAATAATAAATTTTATTTTCACACATATTCGATTCAAGCATGATGATAATAGTAATAATAATAATAATAATAATAAACAATCAATCAATCAGTGTTTAATATAGCTCCCACGAAAACCAATTGGTCTTAGGGCTGGCACACTTAAAAACAAGCGAAAAACACACACATACAAACAGACATACACACGAGTGGAGAAGAGGAACGTGGTTCACCAGTCTGAGAAAAAAAATATTAACAACTACGAAAATCACTCAAATCAACAAGGTAAGTAAAAATCACAAAACAGAAACATCACCAAGTGTCGGAGCGAAACAAAACAAATTGGTTATCGTACCGACAAACATCAACCCTTCAACTGATCAGCCCTTTTCGTGCAAAAGAAAGTTTCGAACAGCGTTTCCGAATTTACTCCGCATGATTTAAAAATATCCAGTGTATCAGAGTAACGGTCATAACACTCAGCCGATCTTCGCATCGGGTTTAAGTGGACAAAATGTCGAGTTATATAGAATGATGATTGACGCCGTGTAGGCCACACGTGGAAATCTAATGCTACCTTCAGACAGAAGGCTGGAGAGATAATAGTAATAATAAGAAAAAAACTGTTTATTACATTAAATTTATTTGTGACGGAAGAGGACAACCAAGGCAGAGTGCAGCTTCGCCAAAGCCATCGTGGGCTTGTGTGGCAAAACCAGCTATATAATTTCCACAATAAAATAACCAATTCTAGATTAAAAAAAACTGAATTATCTCCAAGTTATTACAGCAGTTGCAACTGGAGACAGACGCTCCCATTGTAAAAAATTGCTATAAAATTAAAGTAAAAAATCCTACAACACACTATAAAATTTAAGTCAGAAAAGCCTAACACACATACACACCATACTCGTATGTATGCCAATATAAAAATTATATCATTAAGTCAGAAAATTACGAAAAAAACACAAACACAAGGCACTAGCGTAAACTTCCACCAAACGCATGACGCACAAAATCTTGCCTAGTTCTTGCTACACGGAGTATGTAGATGACTTCCTTTGTTGCCACGTGATAACAAAACAAAAAAAGAAATCACGCATAAAAGACAAAAAAACACCACTGTTAAAAATTCTAGCAATAAAAGAAATTACAAAATTATCACAAAGGTTTGTCGGTCATATCAAAATAGCGAAGCACTTTTCTGGGTTTTTTTTAGGTGAAGTCACATAAGCTCAGAGGTAGGGAATTAAAAATTCGAGGCACATAGGCCTACCGCATGTTGTTACCATAGCTTGTACAGTACACAGGAACGAGGATCTTTGATATCTTTCACAATTGTCTCATATTCGGAAGAAGAGTTTTAACATCATCCTTCCAGTAGCGTCCAAGCACGACTGATTAAAAAAAACGATTGTACATTTGGCATGGACAAAGCTTTAAAGAGATAGTGATCAGAGGACGCAGGTTTATTCTGAACATTCCGTAAGATTCCTTTAGAATTGTATTTATCTGGCCTGCCACAATCAGCGCATTCGCCAAAGACTGTTACGCCGTATCTGAGTGTACCATGAGGTAATGTGTGAGTTCTAAGCTTCCTGAGATTAAAATATACAAACGTCTTGATATGATATACTAAGCAGGAAA
>JAZHYW010021590.1:0-17003 GCA_037355805.1 Ixodes ricinus
TTCATTATCGAAACTTTCTATATATAAACAGTATAGTTTTGGTTGTATTGCCCTAATGTTTTAAGCTTAACACATTCTTTATATGAAGTCTCCCCATGCATGGGAAGTGCCAACCAATTTTGTTGTCATCACAAAGATAAAATATTTAAAATAATTACGTACGGGTATATATGTTCTCCAAATGCAGCACATAAAAAAAATCTCGGCTATTTATTTTACATATATATATATATATATATATATATATATATTTGTACCCCAATACGTATTGTTTTACATAAGTTTAATTTGGGGTTTTTAAGGTAAAGCGAGTAGAGCGAGGTCACTCGACCAACACAGGAAAGCACGTCGCCACGTTTGCAATACGACAATTAAGGAAAGAAGAACGAATTGAACAACACAAGACTACGAATTACGGTTTGTTACCTTTAGCCGATTACTCTCCAGGTATGCAGATATTGTATCTTTTGCTGCTATTGCACGCGCGGAACGAGGCGTAAGGCGGCATGGCTTAAGTAAGTTTATCACTGCGTGAATCTGAAAACGAAACTGATCGGGAGCATGCGTGTCGTGTTACTTTAGCCGATTGGTTTCACATCATGTTGCCCTTCGAAGCGACTAGATTTAGAGAGGTGTCTAGCCTGCCAATTTAAATACATAGACCACTTGTATACGAATAATACTTGCAAATACTTTTTGTATTCATCTAATAAACAGTGGCAGTCACTTGCCTAATCATTGTCGGAATGTGGTAGGGCATATATACGATTCGGGTCGGTGGGGTACCTAGATTAGAGAGTCGCTGATGTGTTGTGCTGGAGTTGTTTGTGCCTTGTTGTACTGCTGACATGTATATGCCTGTAGTAGTGTTCGGTATCTTTCTGGTGTGTGTGCGTTGTTGTATGTGTAGTAGATAGTTGAATAGCACGAGTTCGTGCATAAGTATGTTCTCTTAGTGCCACCTAGCGGTTACTACTACACTTCCTAGGTGGCGCAAGCTGCCGATTGTTTCAATAAGCTAAGTCTCGAGCATTCCTGTAGCTATTGCTTTGGCAAACAGCTGGCCTGGCTGGCCTGTGGTTCACTGGTCTTTCAACGTCCCTGCTTCTCAGTTTGATAACAATCGTAATAATTGTGCCACTCAGCCGACTCAGCCACCTAAATGCTCGTTTTCTGTCGAAGAGGTGCGAAGTGCAGGCACAGACGTGCACGAATGAATAACCACGCTGGTAAAGGTAAACCCAAACTATACTCCGTTTCACCTTATGTTGTACCGCAGCGAAGGCTGAAGCGCGAGCTCATAGCGTTGGCAGCTGCCCTTGGTGCACGAGAGCTCATGCCGCCGAGATGTGCCCTAGAGCAAGGAGCTCCCGTTTGTAGCCTTTCCTGCGGTACAACACAAGGTGAAACAGAGTGTAGAAAAGAAAGAAAATAGCGGTAGCGTTGGTGCGGAGTTGAACGCCTCTCGTCGGTGACGACGATGGCGCCCAGCGATTCATTGCCACACACGACAAGCATACGTTGTGTTCAATAGAGTCAGCATGCCCATTCCTCGTGTTAACGATTTCTCTTTTAAGCGTTCACCGCCGGTGGTAAAAATAGTCAATCTAGCGAGATGCAGTCGGCGGCGATCGCGGCAATTCCGGCACACACACTGCCGTCCTTACAGGATATAGGTACGGTACCGGTGTCTGGGGACGGATGTTTAGAGTGTCTGAAGGCGCTTAAAACATGTCGAATAGGCGTATGCGCTCTATTTACTCACTCGGCAGAAAAGCCGTGCTTTTCGTTAAGCCTTGCCGGGGAATTCGAGCCTCGCTAACCGGCAGCCATGTTGCTTTAGGGGTTGTCAAATTTGACTACCTGCTTTTCGACTACATGTGGTTTCGTCATTTTTACCCTGGGGTTCGTTATATTTGGGACAACTTTTTACCACATCAAAGGTAGTCACATATGACAACCTTTTTCATAGTTTGTAACTCCACGCCTTGTTGTTTTTTATTGCCTCTAAATTCAAGATAGAAATTAGGAAGACATAAAATACAGGTTAATAGAAACCACATTCTAATTCTTCCGCGTTCTTCAATGTGGGCGACGTCACATATATCACTTGAAAGTTAGACAGAGACCAAAAAATATAAGGTATCCTTTTTTGTTTTTGTTTTGTTGGCGTGATCTTTTCCAAAATTAATTTACCCCAATCAAACTTTTTGTAACCCGTCTGAAACAAGCTGCACAGACCCGTATTTTAACATATGGCTTCTCCTTTTCAGTGTTGTCAGTAGAACTTCTCAATCATTCAGACCATATTTAAAAATTTAACTACTTGGGGGAAAAAAGACGTCGGCGGCTCAGTACGATGAGAAAGCCAGAGGTTCAAATATTGACTGGTAGATGCGTTCTCCTTTGACTTGTACGAGGGGCGTTCATAAAGATTGTATTATCGGCAAAAAGAATTGAAAAAAACGGAACAAAACAGGCATCAACATGAGCGCGCCTCCCACTAGTTTCCGCACAGTAAAAACATCGCCTGCTATTGTATCTCAAAACGCCGCTAGGGAGTCGAAAGAAAAATGGCACCACCCATCGGTACGAAGCACATGCAGTGATCCGTTTTCTCCATTTGAAGGGAAGCAATGCCAAGGATATTCATTCCAATCTGGGAGCGTTGTTCGGGGACAACGCCCCAATTTATGACACTTTGGTTAAATGGCGAAGACGCTTCCAGTGTGGCCGAATAAGAGGAAAGCATTTCAAGGACGGCGACCAAGTGATTGCTGAAGGGGTGCGATTCCTGAACCCTCACAACGAGGAGTTCTATAACAATGGCCTCCGGCATGTGGTGCATCGCTAGAAAAAGTGGGTAACTTTTGGTATTGAATATGTAGATAATGTCTCAACTCCTACTCGAGTTTGATTGCTGAATCTCTATTCCTTCATGACAATATTACGAACTTTATGAACGCCCCTCGTACATATCTAGTATTATTATAAGTTGACGACTCCCGAACGTGATCGAATTTTGAACGTGAACGAAAATATCTCGACACATTTTGTATACAAAAATATTTAAAAAAAATGTTCTCCTGGTATCTCCAAAGGCTGGTGAGCCTTTCCCCGCACCCGCATTAAAATGGGTCAATTTTCTCCAGGGAGATTAGCTCCGGTAAACTTCTGTCCTGTCAGTTTTTCCCCTGTGAGATTTGTTCTCTTGAGCGTTTCTATAGAACTAGTTGGATAAACACCGATCTCTGTGAAAAACAAGCTCTACAAAGCTGTCCTTATTAATATCCTTGCCAATATCTCTTTCGAACGAGCGATGCATTCGCCAGAAAGAAAGACCACGTGCATACGTGTACAAGGCAAAAAAAAAGAAGGTCTCTGAGCAGAAATCGCCACCCCCCTACCTACAGCAGCGCCAGCGCCAGCGCCAGCAGCAAATTGGGGGAGCAAAGTTTATTTTTGAAGACTAGAAAAAATAAATGCTGGTAACGTCGCTTCCTAACGCTTTGAGTGCCAGTTCCTTCAACACAGAATGTGCTGGCACGTAACCATATATTCGGTTAGGTGTCAGCAACGAAAGTCGCCATGTCGACTGCCAGCCAAACGCTGACGAAGCGCTCATCTTCTCACCGATTAGACACCAGAGCCAGCCGAACATTTTCCTAGAGTTCCTTTGTGTTACTCCCGGCAGAGGTAAAACATCACGTGCTTAGACATACAACGGTGCTCTGTTCATTCGAACAAACAATCTCCAAGCTTCCCCACAAAAAGAAAAGAAGCGCAAAACAAATCAACAGATTAAAAAAAAAGTAAGCATATTTCTTGCCGCAATGGGTTGTGTAAGTTCCGGATGTGTGGTTGTCGTTTGCAACGAGGATGTGTCAGGGCTTTTCCCTTCGCTCCTGCGTTTATATCTCTAGCAAAACATTGTGTATGTGTAGGAAATTTCTTCTCTGATAAACGAATACCATCAAAAAGATATTTTAGGAGCATACAAGAACCATATACAAGATACGATTATATAATAAGGTTTAGGAAACTGAAACGAAGTTCTTTAAAACTTCTTATATATTCGTATATTGGTCTTATATGTTCATATATGGTTGCTGTATGTTCTTTAAAGATCTTATTTAATGCTGTACTCTTATTGAACAAAGCAATTTCGTAAACAGAGGATTTTGTGCTAGGAATGTTTCAGTTTTCCACAGGAACCGTCTACAGCGTGTCACACTCAAACAGGGTCTGTGAAAGTCGTATTTTCATTGCAATCGCAGATCATAGCACCCACAAGTAAGGCATCCACGGAGCGCTTCCGTGCTTTCCTTGCACGACGCAGGGTCAATCTCAAGCTGTAGTGTGCACAAGCGTACTCATTTGCAACACACTAACACATCGCATTATTTGTTACCACCGCCTTAGACACGTAGTACGGCTAAAGGGCGAATTTTTTCCCTGCCGTTTGCCGAACACCAATGTTGGTCTAGTGACACACTAGCATGCTCTGTAAAGAATGCTCATTCAAGAAAAACAAACGCAACGCAATTGTATGGGCCGAAACTCAATCGATGTCTACACGCCTCCAATCTGTGACATATTTTTAGATTGTATTTTTCGAGGCACGCTACTACATAGTGGTATCTAAACATCACACCCTGAGGCTACTCTTGTAGGCGGTCTCACTCAGCCTCTGCATATTCGAAACTGTCTTTGTTCTGACTGACGTCAAATACCGAGTAATTTGTAATTTCTTGATTTCAGTGTTCACCATGACACGCTAGGTTGAATGACATACTTTTGGCATTCTGAAACAACGAAAGAGCATACCTAAACAGACGTTGCATAAAAATATTACATGCCATAAAAAAGTGACATTACAAAATAAACCATTTTTTGTTTGCTTGCTGACACATGGCGCTGTACGTGAAAAATTACAGTAAAGTTACAAGGGTCAGGAAGCAAAGCGAAACTAAAAAGACATAATAAAAACGAGCATACGAAGGAGAGGACAATAGTAGAGACACACATAACACACAAGCGCTGACTGGCAAACGATATTTATGAGAGGAAAATGAAAACGACGTTCTTACATAAAAAAGAAAAGAAATAACGAAGCACAATACCTTCGCAACATGAAAATTTAGAAAACTGCTCGAGGTACACGTATGCACTTCTTATGAGCTATGAATGAGAAAGCATGCACGCCACTCTTCTCTACCTTCCTTAATATGCGGCGTAAAACGCGCTGACCTTGGGCATGGGACGGTGGAGCCGTTGCCTCCCGGACACGCAGCGCCCTAGGGCTAGCGATCGTTCAATCTGTCATGTGCCTTGCGGCGCTGAGGAGGCACAGCCAGCAACATAGTTTCCAGCAGAACGAACCCCTCGGTTTATTCCATCCGCCGTATACACTTCCTCCCTCCATACAAAATATACGAGGCGAGCGAACGCGGTGATCAGCGATAACACTAGTGTGATAACACAGTCAGGATGACACTACATAAACCGACGCGCAGCGGCCAATAAGAGCCTCGTCGACGTGTGCCAGCCAATGGGACCGAAATGCAAAAGGGGCCGTTGTTTCGAGACGGATGATCAACATCCGGTGGCGCTCTTGGTGTCCATGGAAGTTGTCTTCCTGGCACCACAGATCCAGCAGTTTCGCTTGAAGCTGACGCGTTTCCAGTACCAAGTATTCTACTTACCGGGAAGGCTGTTGGCAACTGCCGGTACGTTCTCGCGTGCACCGCTGGATTACCATCCGTCCAGCCGGGTGATTCAAGTCGAACTCTTAGTCCAAAAGGTTGTCCGTTCCCTCCAATACATCGTTTCATCACAGCTCGAGCACCTACGCCAGTGCCAAGCCAACGACGGCCAGTGCAGTCTCTTGTTTCAGTACTGCGCGAAGTGCTGGCCACGGCAGTCCCACTTGTCTCTCCACTCCAAGAGGTACTGGCAGTTCCAAGGGGACCTTGGCGTCTGCGAGGGGCTTCTGAAGGGGTCCCGAATCGTCGTGCTTTTCGCGCTTTCATCGTGAAGGTGCTGGAGCTCCTTCACGGTGGGAATAAGGGCATTAACCGGATGCAAAGTTTTGGCTCGAGAATCGGTCTGGTGGCCGGGAATCAACAGCCAGATAGACACCTCAATGTCTAACTGCCCAATGTGCGAGCGAAACAAGAGTGCAGCGCAAAGAGCCCATGCTACCATCAACGACTCCACGTCGGCCTTGAAAGAGGTGGGAGTAGACCTCTTCCATATGAACGGCAAGGAATACGTCCTTATAGTGGATAACCGGTCACGGTTTCCAGAGGTCATCAGCCTGCGCTTGACGACAGCACCTGCTGTCATCAACGCCATCAAATGCCTCTTCGCGCGCAACGGGATCCCAAGACTGGTGCGCAGCGATAACGAGCCTCAGTTCGCTGCGAGAAAATTATCTGCCTACGGCGAGTTCTACGGCTTCCGCCACGTCACAGGCAGCCCCCGTTTTCAACAGTCGAACGGGGGGGGGGGAAACATGTAGTGAGGACAGTCAAGTGCCTGTTGCTGAAGGCGGATGATCCCTACCTCGCGTTTCTGGTATACCGGGACACGCCTGGTGTAAACGGAGTTAGCCCTGCGCAGCTGCTCCTGCATACTCGGGTACCAAAGACATCGCACCAGCTGGAGCCATCCTGGCCGCCGTCATACTCGGGTACCGAAGACATCGCACCAGCTTGAGCCATCCTGGCCGCCGTGATACTCGGGTACCGAAGACATCGCACCAGCAGGAGCCATCCTGGCCGCCGTCAGGCGCATTCACTCAGCGTGACCAAGCCAACAGAAAACTGCAAGCATCGAACTTCAACCAGAGACACGCGGCTCGCCCACTTCGGCCTTCCCAGGCCTGCGAGCACTTTTGGGTACTGAAGCCAACTGCACCGCGACTGTCATGGGGCCAGCTCAACGCCCCCGCTCATACGTTGTGGAGGCATCAATGGGTGTAATCCAGCGCAACAGGATGTACCTGGTGCCAACGACTGGAAGTGCTGGAGTATGCACCATCAGCCCATCTGGCACTCCCGTGGTGGCAAAGACAGCCATGCCCACAACAACGCCTGAAGAATCAGCAGCCATTTCACTCGCTCGACATGCCCTAATTTTGACAAAATCCGTACGAACCTTCAATACTGAGATTTTATCAGCAGATACCAAAAGCATTGTATATTTTCCATCCCCCTTTACTGTTCCGTGTGGGCGATTGCTCGCAATCCATTTCTTAGTCTTAGGGGCGCACTCGCAAGTGTGTTATTCTCGATGCACTGCTCCGCGGCAGATGTTTTGGAGGCCTAAAGCCGCCTCATACCTTGTAAGTGAGGCCATAGGACGTCAGCTTTTGTGCGGCAACGGAGGTGCACAGTCGCAAAGCGAGCCCGGGTTGTCAATCGCTTCTAACGTGAAATAGCAGAGGATCAAAAATTCAGTTCGCGTCCGATATCACTTCGCCGGTGCCAGGAGTGTAAAGACGAAGCAGAATACGGCAGATCATTAGCGCTGACATCGGTGCGTCCGATAGAAAAACGAGAAGGACAACGACAAAAAAGCGGAAAAAGGACGACGAAAGTTTAAGCGTGTTCGTTTTGCCTCAGTGAAATTAAACTGTTCACGTGCTTGGCAAATGTTTTTCTTGCGACGCGCATTGCCGGTGTGTACCTATTGAGAAGCATGTTAGAAAGTGAAACAAGGTACAGACCTCGCATGTCATGTTTTTTTGCTTCCTTGTACTTATAATGTATCGCCAGTACTATGGGCTCATTGGAACTGCAGATTTCCGAGTCTGTGGCCCGAACTACCGAAGCGACCCAAAAACCTAGGCCATTTTCCTCTAGATTTCTGTGTGCGCTCCATAGACGCTGTACTGGGTTTGTAGCAGGCAAGTAACTTTTTTTGTGCAGTCACGAAAGAAAATACGGCGTTCTTTTGTGGCTTCCTAGTGTGGCGACGGCGTTTTGCATTAGACAAACTGGTTTCTTTGCTCGCGTTAAGAGAAGAACCGTCTGCAAAATGTGTACCTTTGCTCCTTTTTTCCTTTGAGGGCCAAAATATAACCCACGTTGTGAAACATCGAACTTCGTCATCTCGAGTTTGCACGACTATTTGATATTCCCAACAAACTCTTCTTGATAATAATAATTAAGAGAAACTTAAATACAACATCCAAGCAGAGAGAGTTTCTGCTAAACATCAAATTGTCCAAACTTTCTGTGTAAACTCCCTTCATGTGTGACCATCATGCTCACAAACCCCTTGTTCATCCCGCAAGCTTGTTCTATGTAGACGATTTTCTTACCTCGGAAGCGTTGGGGAAATCGCCGTCGCATACGCGTATTTCAGCATGGCTCTGACCTAAGAGCTGCATGAGGAAAAGGGCAGCAATCATTGTGTTTCTCCTAGAATCACAAATAGCAATTTTTGCCTCGGGTGATATGTATATATTATATATAAAGTTAAGGTTAGTAACAATACAGGTAGTTTATTCTCCGATGGAAGCACCAACTGCTCTGTCCCTTAGTAAAAAATATATATATATAGAAAAACTTTCCTTCCATTTTCTTTTTAAGCATTCACATTTTGTTTCTTCAAATAGGAGGAAATATCATGTTTAAGCATGCCTTGTTCATTATAAATCACTCACACTACGTTCTACGTCACACTTCCGTCAAGTGACGGAGATAAAACTACACAAAGCTCAAACGCTCGTGCGTTATGTGGAAGGTTGTTACCCTTCTCTTTGCCATTAGTTTTGCTTTTGCATCGCCGTTGTTGCTGCATACTCTAGAAATTCCCGACTTCGGTTTTGAAAGTGAGCTGGCCTTGATCAGGTCTAGCATAAGTATTGGAAGAAAACAAAAATATTTTAGGATTTCGCCACCAATGTTTACACTGCCGATTGTCCACTGACCCCGCCGCCACACGTTCACCATTGAATGTAACCTTCGTTCCTTGACGTTTCTAAAACTTTAATATAGTTTACGTGTACAGCCATCGGCACAAAAGGCTGGCCCAAAGAAACGACGGCCGGAGCTGTTAAATATCGCTTGGGGCGCCGCAGGTTAGAAAAGCCACCTGGAACGGGATTTGAAACTGCCACATCCAATTCATACCCGTGGGTGTCGGTGAAATCGATAAGTCGCTCGTTAGCTGATGGGTTCGATTTTTGTCACGGTGAGAACAAATCCAATCTTGGCTGCTAATTAAACGTGTCGCCAAAGCTTCGGCGTAAAAGGCCAATGGGCCTTTTTCACCCGTTAGCAACTGTACAATCGGGCAATCATTTGGTGAGGCCGCCTCACCAACATCAAAATAGCGAAAAATGTCTGGCGGTCTCTGATGTGCTTGTCCCCAGTACTACTTCCACTGATTAATGCAAGCTTGTCGACGGCAGCGGATCAGCTTAAGATTTGCAAACTAATCGCGCGTCATCAATGCGGAGAGCAAGTCATCTGCTTCTTGCGCAGGAGTTGCGGTGACGTCAAAACGATCCCGAGCTATGACACTTCAATTGAAAGGATAGTTGGTAGAATTTTAGATGCCGTGAGGTCTTCCCAGTATATTTTTAGGGAGCAGCTGTTACTCTGTTAGAAAGAATACACGCGGCCAGGAGTGTAAAGTGTTGTCCCATAGCGGACACGTAAAAACGTGTTCGTGTTACATGCAGCCATCTGTGTTCTTCGTCTACACATGAGGTGCCGTGTAAGCTTTAACACGATACAACGTGCCTGCCTTCCGCGAAACACTGCTGAGCGTGTTTTTCATAAAACATGGCGGCGAGCAGCCGAGAACAGGCGAAGTGAGAGCACAAATGGCGCCCTTGCTCTCGTTCAATGTCTTTTATGCGAAGGGAATACGATCTTCAAGCTACTAGCATCGTACCTAGTAGAGTAAGGACAAGGTGACTAACGGAGGACGGCGCCGCCCCGGTCGCCCCCACCGTTGCCTCGGCCTTGACCTCCTTCGAATTACGCACCAGATATCCTGTACAACTTCCATAGAGTGTACTCTTCCATCAGCGTTTAAACGGACAAAACTTGCACAAACTGCGTTGCTGCGTTAGACCAGCCGATCTAGCTACGTGCAAATATACGTGCATCGGTACCTACGACGGGACTGCTAGACAGGTGAAGAAACGTCGAACTTCTTAGACCTGAGCAAGCGAAAAATTGAAATCCGGGCGACCACCCGCGCCTCATAGACGTAGTCAGAGTCAAAACGAGGTAGAAAAACAAATTCTCCTCTCTTGATATATGATCCGACCCTCACACAGACGAAGCCACGGGAAGGCCCGAGGCCGCAATGTGCGTTCAAAGAGTAAGTGCTCAGTGTGTCCTGCAATTCACACCAAGTCTCGCAGCTGGCTGCGTTCTTCATCGTTGGGTAGCTTCAACTCGACCGATAGACAGACAAAAGAATGCCGAACTTAGATGTACGAAAAACTTGAGCTATATATTTTGAATTGAGCAGCAACTTGTGCGACATATTAAAATTTCTAGGAGCGTATGAAAAAAAAAAACGAATGCGTTATTACGTTTTGCAAGATCACGAATAGACATAAAACCTACACACATCACAGAAAAAACACGAGCACGACATTATTACGCAGCACCTGCATAGACATGCGTAAAAACACTACTACTATTCTACTAAGACACTGCGCCCAACACTTCATTTTTTTCTTTATTGCCAGCTTCGACATCAACAACAATGTTACAGTAATGATAAAACACTCACATGAATCACTCTGTAACAACCGCGACTTGTTTAAAATACTTCAATTGTATAACACCTTCCAGTACAAATGCCCATTCAAGAGCCTCAGCCTGAGCCTTCCACATTTCTACCATCCGTCGAACAGATTCTCCAAAGTACTCATAAACCGGACATACATCTACATCTTCATGACGGAAAGCCATCCGAGATTTCCATTAGCTATGAAGGCCCAAAAGCATGTCGATATCATACGGTACACTGTTTTCATTAACTATGGCTAATTACCTAAAACCTTGGG
The DNA here is from genome assembly GCA_037355805.1 of Ixodes ricinus. Lineage (NCBI taxonomy): Eukaryota > Metazoa > Arthropoda > Arachnida > Ixodida > Ixodidae > Ixodes > Ixodes ricinus. The sequence continues at coordinate 11,045 of JAZHYW010021590.1, forward strand.
CATCCAGAGGTAAATCGTTGTTCCTTGTTCGCTGTAGTACATACCAAAAGAAAACCCCACTTCAACAACCTCAAATAACATCTCAACTGTGTCTGGTTTTGTACACAATAAACCATTTACACTCCAGGCTACAAACGTACCCTTGTCTTCCATACATGTTTTAACCGGTAAACCTTCCAAGTGCAGTAAAAAATTAAAACCCGGCGGGACTGACATTTTATTGACGCGCTGAAGGACCTTCTTCCCTAGGCCTAGAGAGTATAGGGACATGCACAGCTGGACGGAAAAGACAGCATCACCAAGCGCTCTGTGCAATCTCTTCAAAGTTACACCACCTAAGTACTCTAAAGCAAAATCTGTGCACAGAAACCGCAAAGCTTGAACAACCTCGCGAAAATACCCATGAATCCCTCCAAACAAAATAGACTAAGAAGTCACAACAATATCAAGTAAGGCTCTATCTAGGCCCACCTTACACGATGTGCACGAAAATGGATCACTTACGCCATGGAGAAACATAAGAGGATTCACAATTTGCCTCAAAGAGAGGAGTGCCAATGATAGGCACAGGCACACGCCGAAAGAGGTTCGTTCGGCTTGATCGTTTCCAGAACAATCTCCAAATAGATACAGCAAAAATCCGGTGCAGTTTTTGTACGTTGATAAATGAGAAATGGAGTACCTGCATCACGTACTACAGCTTGAAGACAAAAAACAAATTGCACACCGTGGCACGCACGAACATCCAAAAATCTCTCTCCTTCGATTTTCCGCCTTTTCATGTAATTCAGCAACCACCCATTTGTCAGTACGGATCACTGTCACGATAGTTTTCAAAGGGAACCCTTAGTACTTGACTGGCGTGGTTATCCAGCTGATGTTTTCAAACACTCCACGCCTAGCCTCCCATTCACCATGCGAAAAACATAAAACCCTTCTGCCAATTTACGGGCGCGTCCACTATACTCCCAAAGCGTTGGATAATTCGTACTGTTTTGCTAATACGTTTTTTATCTAAACGAAATATTACAATGTCGTCTGCATACGATAATACGCGCACCTCGCACAAATTCAGTGCAAATCTACGAATGATTTGGTTCTTAATTACACTTCGACAAAAGGACTCAATATGTATGCAAAAGTTAAGAAGCGACACAGGACAATTTTGACGAACAGAACGAAGAACATGAATGCGGTCGCTGACAGCCTTATTATTAATTAAATTCTTCGAACACCCTTTGGAGGCCATATGGACCCCCTATAAAGAATAGAACCTTCATTAATATTGTCTAGTATGGCTAAAAGGAGTTTATATGACTACCCCATCAAACGTTATTTTGTTTTTGTTTTCAGATCAATGTGGAGCAGTGCATCAATACAATGTATACTGTCGTAACACTCAAGAATGCACCGAGCTACATGGATGGTAGCCAGTATTGTCCTACCTTTAATTCCACCCATGTCAGGTGTGGCCCAACTGTGTCTGTGATTACCGACTGCAACCGCCTGCTTAGTATTTTCATTATTACCTATAATCTACATTGATCAAACTTATAGGTCGGGACGACGATAACTGTAGCAGTTTTTGCGTTTCAACGGTCTTAGGAAAGATAACAGTATGCGAGCGGGAATAGGACGGGTGCAGCCTTTTTAGTTCTTAAGCTTTATACGTAGAATACAACGCATAACACAGAACTGATTTTGTGCTGAAGTGCTTTGTAAAGGCAGCCGTAAGACCATCTCCGGCCAGGTGATTTTCCAGGGTTCAAATTATCACTAGCATTCCCGACTTCTTCTACACTGACAGCATCCTCTAAAATTGTCATTGTTTCGCTGCCCAAAAACTTCACTAAGGACAGAAACTCACCCTTAAACATATTTATATTGTCACGAAGGACAAGTGATGAGGCGGCGAATAACTGAAGAAACTAAACTTTTAATGGGGCGAACTTGTGCCCAAAAATAAAGAAGGAAACAAAAGATAACAGTAGAGCGTCGCGGGCGTCGAAGTCGGCGAAAGAGCAGAGTCGAACGCTGGGGCGAAACTGACTGCAGCTCGCCACGCTGAGCCCCTTATGTACATGCGTGGGCTTCTGGAATAATCGGCCCAGAAGGTTCGGCGTGTAGAACTTTCTTATCTCGAACAAACAACACGGTTCTCGAATTTACCAGAACATTACATTAGATGTCAACAAAAAGGCGCCCCCGCGGCCAGGAATCGAACCCTGGCTTTTCGCGTGGGAGCCAGGCGCTCTAACCGTTAGGCCACGCGCGCGCTGCCTACTTGGCAAGCTGCGCGCGCGGCATTACTCCCCCTTTAAAAAGTGCATCGCCCCGATGCAACACAAAACAAAACAAAGCAAACAAAAATAACGGTAAACTAAAGAGTCATTTGGAACAGATAAGGTTCACAGTCCTATCGAGCGTAGTACGGCTTCATGCGCACGACGTGGACGACTTCTGGTCGTGGTGGGCGGCGTGATGAAGTCCCTGTTCCGTCGGGCATCACCTCGTAGTTCAGATCCCCGAGTCGACGAAGCACTTTGTAGGGTCCGAAATACCGTTTCAGGAGTTTCTCGCTGAGACCACGGCGACGAATGGGAGTCCAGACCCATACCCTGTCTCCAGGTTGAAAGTGGACGTCCCGGCGACGAAGGTTGTACCGGCGTGCGTCGACTCGCTGTTGATCGTGGATTCGAAGGCGGGCTAGTTGGCGAGCCTCTTCTGCTCTCTGACTGACCGCATGGGCGTCGTCGCATCCGTCATCCACTGGCTCATGGGGCAGCATCGCGTCCAGCATGGTTGTCACTTTTCTGCCATGCACCAGCTCGAATGGTGTAAACCCGGTTGTTTCTTGAGCTGCGGTGTTGTAGGCGAACGTGACGTAAGGTAACACCTCGTCCCACGTTTTGTGCTCTACGTCGACGTACATGGAGATCATGTCGGCAATCGTCTTGTTGAGCCGCTCCGTTAGGCCGTTGGTCTGCGGATGGTACGCGGTGGTCCGACGATGGCTGGTGTGGCTGAGCCGAAGGATCTCTTGCGTGAGCTGAGCCAAGAACGATGACCCTCGGTCGGTTATCAAGACTTCGGGGGCGCCATGTCGAAGGAGAATAGATTCGACGAAAAACTTGGCGACTTCCACCGCTGTTCCCGACGGAAGGGCTTTCGTCTCGGCGTATCGTGTAAGATAATCGGTCGCGACGATAATCCAGCGGTTGCCTTGCGTCGATGTTGGGAATGGCCCAAGTAAATCCATTCCGACCTGCTGGAAGGGCGTAGTCGGGGCAGATATCGGCTGCAGGAGTCCTGCTGGCTTCGTCGGAGGCTTCTTACGTCGTTGGCACTCATGGCACGACCGTGTATACAAATGGACGGTTTTCGGGAGTCTCGGCCAATAGTACTTGTCACGAATCCGGGCGAGTGTCCTGCTGTAGCCAAGGTGTCCAGCCGTCGGGTCGTCGTGGCAAGCTTGAAAAATATCTTCTCGCAAGCTGGCAGGAACAACCAACAGCCAGGCAGGGTTGCTGGTTCCGAAGTTCTTCTTGAAAAGCACGCCTCGCCGCAGAACGAAGCTTGACAAGTCTCGGGCCAAGAATCGCGGAACGGAACTTCCCTGACCTTCGAGGTGGTCGATCACGGCGCGAAGTTCGGGGTCGTCTCTTTGAAGTGCTCCCATGTCGGTATCTGTAATTGCTCCGAGAAAACGGGCGTCATCGTCGTCGTCGGTGCTGTCGGGAGGATATTCGACTGGGGCCCTTGACAAACAATCGGCGTCATTATGCTTGCGGCCAGACTTGTGCACAATTGTCACGTCGAATTCTTGCAGTCGAAGGCTCCAGCGAGCAAGGCGTCCTGACGGGTCCTTGAGATTGGCGAGCCAACAGAGAGCGTGGTGGTCCGTGACAACGCGGAATGGGATCCCGTACAGGTATGGGCGGAACTTGGTTATCGCCCAGACGACAGCAAGACATTCTTTGTCGGTCGTTGAATAATTTTTTTCTGCCTTAGACAGCGCCCGGCTTGCGTAAGCGATTACTCGCTCTGCCCCTTCCTGTCGCTGAACGAGTACTGCACCGAGACCGGTATTGCTGGCGTCCGTGTGGATTTCTGTCTCCGCCGACTGATCGAAATGTCCGAGGATAGGGGGCGACTGGAGCCTTCGCTTGAGTTCGTCGAACGCTTGTTCTTGCTCCTCTCCCCACTGGAACTGCACGTCGTCCTTCGTCAAATGCGTCAGCGGTGCAGAAATCTGTGCAAAGTCACGAACAAAACGTCTGTAGTAGGCGCACAGCCCAAGGAATCTTCGGACGGCCTTTTTGTCTGATGGTTTGGGGAATTCGGCGACAGCGGACGTCTTTGCAGGATCAGGGCTTACTCCCTGAGCACTCACGACGTGGCCCAAGAATTTCAGCTGACCATAGGCGAACCGACACTTGGAAGGCTTGAGGGTCAACCCAGCAGCCTTGAAGGCCCGTAGCACGGCTCGCAGTCGTCTCAGGTGCTCGTCGAATTCGCTCGCGAATACCACAACGTCGTCAAGGTAGACGAGACAGCTCTGCCATTTCAAGCCGGAAAGGACGGTGTCCATAACGCGCTGGAAGGTGGCCGGCGCTGTGCACAGCCCGAACGGCATTACTTTAAATTCATACAGTCCGTCCGGCGTGACGAAGGCCGTCTTCTCACGATCTCGTTCGTCGACCTCAATCTGCCAGTACCCGCTCTTCAGGTCCATCGACGAAAAGTATCGGGCGTGGCGCAGCCGGTCCAGGGTGTCGTCGATGCGGGGCAGCGGATAGACGTCCTTTTTTGTTACTGCGTTCAGCCGGCGATAGTCCACGCAGAACCTCAGTGTTCCGTCTTTCTTCTTCACCAAGACTACTGGGGAAGCCCACGGACTGCTTGAGGGCTGGACGATGTCGTCATCAAGCATTTCCTGAACTTGCTTCTGGATGGCTTCCCTTTCTTTCACAGAGACTCGGTACGGTGGCCGATGCACAGGAAGTGCGTCGTCATCAGTAACTATTCGATGCTTCGCGACCGTCGTCTGGCGCACCCTTGATGACGTGGCAAAGCACTCATGGAACTCGGCGAGGAGGTCAGTCAGCTGTCGTCGGTGGGGAAGGGGGAGGGTTGGGTCGATGTCGATATCTGACGGCGTGGTTCTCTTATGCTGCGTCGGAGAGGCGTCTTCTGAGATCACGGCGATAGCGGCTGAGTCCTGAATTTCCTCGACGTAGCCCACAGCTGCACCCTTTGTAAGGTGCTGCGACTCTTGCCGGAAGTTGGTGACAAGAGCGAGTGTACGCCCGTCCTGGAGCTCGGTTACGCCTCTTGCAATTCCAATCCCTCGTCCTAGGAGAAGTTGGACGCTTCCTTCCAGCAGTGCTACACCGCAGGTGGCTTCTTCGGTCCCGACGGGCACAAAGACACTCGACAGCGGCGGCAGGTTGACGTGGCTGGTGAGGACTCGCACTGCAGCTAACGTCGCTTTGGGATCTTCTGCCGATGGGACAGGTTTCCGAAGCGTCAGCTTGTTCTCCGCAAGGTCGATGATGGCGCCGTATTCACACAAGAAGTCCATTCCGAGAATGACGTCCCTCGAACAGTCTTGCAGAACGACGAACTTCACAGGGCAGGTTTCACCGTGGATCTCAACGCGAGCAGTGCACCTACCGACAGGTGTAATCAGATGTCCGCCGGCGGTTCGTATCTGCGGTCCGTCCCACGACGTCGTAACTTTCCGAAGGCGACGAGAGAGTCTCCCACTCAAAACGGAGTAGTCTGCTCCGGTGTCGACGAGTGCCGTCGCGTCGTGGCCGTCGATGATAACGCTGAGGTTATTCGACACCGTTGCAGAAACGTCGTTTCGGGGCGTTGCGGCGTTAGAGTGGGAGTGTTCAGACGATCTTGGAGGATCTTGGCATCGTTCGTCTTCGGCAACACCACCTCCCGGCAT